>MU224969.1:66399-85412 GCA_018584345.1 Thuja plicata
TTTTGAAGATCTGATTCCCCCCCCCCCCCCCCTCTCAGTATCTTGCTTTCCCATTATTGTATTTCCAACAAAACTACTAATGAGGCATGTAGAGATGAATCTTGGACTAAAGTTATGTAGGAAGAATTGAAACAGATAAAGAAAAATAACACTTGGGAATTGGTTCCTAGACCTAAAGATAAGAATATCATAGAGACTAGATAGGGTTTTATAAACAAAATGAATGAAGAAGGAATGGTTCTAAGGAATTAAAAAAAAGGCTACTTGCAACAAGAAGGCATAAACTTTGAAGAAACATTTTTCTCTTTTTGCTAGGCTTGAGGCAATGAGATTATTTCTTTCTTATGTTGTACACAAAGACTTTAAAGTATATCAGATGGATGTGAAACATGCATTTCTGAGTGGAGATCTAGAGGAGGAAGTATATATGGAGCAGCCTAATGGATTTGATCTGACAGATGAGGAGGACATGGTTTGAAAATTGAAGGAAGCTTTGTATGGATGGAAAAAAAGAACCTAGAGCATGGTATGCTAGATTGGACAAGTATTTACTTTTTCTTGGTTTCAGAAAAGGTAATGCAGATAGTAATTTGTACTTAAGAACTAGTGAAGATGGAATCTTAATACTTGAAGTGTTGTAGATGATCTGATTTTTGGAGGTAATGATGAAATGAGTAAAAGTTTCTCTAAGGAAATGGAAAATGAATTTGAGATGTTGATTATTGGTGAAATGAAATTTTTCCTTGGACTGCAAATTAATCAAAACAAGAATGGTATTTTTATTTCTCAGACCAAGTATCTTAAGGAAATGTTGATTTTTTTTGGAATGGAAGTGTAAACCTATTTGAACACCTATGGTTACTGGTTACAAGATTACTACTACTGATGAATCTCATAGTTTTTTTCAGACAAAGTACAGATCTATAATTGTAGGCTTACAATATCTGACTCACACTAGACCAGATATTGCTAATGCAATTAGAATTGTGGCAAGATGTTAAACATATCCTAAAGAGACTCACCTTGTTGTTGTAAAGAGAGTATTTAGATATCTTAAAGGAACACTAGAATATGGCTTATGGTATAAAAATCTGATGATTTTGTTTTGCATGCTTATACTGATGTTGATTGGGCAGGAAATGTTGATGTCAGAAAGAGTACAAGTGGTGGTGCATTGTTTCTTGGGAAAAGGCTAGTTTCTTGGTTAAGTAAGAAGTAGAAGTGTATTTCTCAGTATACTTCTAAATTAGAGTATGTTGTTGCAGCTATAAATTGCTCATAGATTGTTTGGATGAAGCAAATGTTGAAATTAGGATAACTTGTGGTGAGCCAGTGGTTATTCATTGTGATAACACTAGCACAATAAATATGTCAAAGAATCAAGTTATGCATTCAAAGACTAAACATATTTAAATTAAGTATCATTTCTTGAGAGACAAGGTTGCAGAGAAGGAGATTAAATTAGAGTATATCAGCACAAAGGAACAAATAGTAGATATATTTACAAAACCTTTACCAAATGATGCCTTTCAGTATCTCAAAGGTATGCTTGGGGTGAGAGTGTTGGGATTAATGGGAAGTAGTACTGAGAGGGGAGGGGTGACTCAGTACCTCTAAAACTTTTAACTCTTTTCACCATTCATCATTAGAAATCATTCTTTATTGTATTACTGACCATTACTATTGTTATTTCTTATGCATGTAATATTTTAATTGTTTGCGACATTCATAGAAACATTCATGAAAGTAATAAACACATAAAACTCCTGTTAGGAAGTAAAAACTGCAGTGGGGATGGCACCCACAAAACTTCACTATCTATAGAATGGAAGGGAGCCGGTAAAGGCTTACAATTGATCAATTCTGATGATCTACCCTGTTAGGTGTATTAAAGTGGAGACCTGTTAAGATCTACTCTATTAAGAGCTTTAGCAACATTGATTTAAGTGTGCACTCGGTTAAGAGATTTACAATAGGACTGTTAGGTCCACCTTTCTTGAAAGGATTTCTTAAGTGTACTACACTTGTTAGAATGAGTACATATGTTTGACCTGACTATATGCAATCTACAATTATTGATTATATATCGATTAAAACTCTCATAATAAGAATATCACCTTAAGTGACTGATTAATACCTTTCTCTGCTCGTCGGTAGCCTGTGTCCTTGTTCTTGAAACTGATTGGATCCATTTCTATCCTTGTGCATGAAATCTCTTATCTGGTATTTAGATGCTCTCTGTGGCTACAATCTTCATTGAACAACAACATGTTCATAATAGATTGAGCATCTATTTATATAGGTATTTGACCTATCTTAGAATCACACATTACAATGTTAACTCTTAGATCCAAGGATTACAACTTGACCTTGATCTTTAGTTTGCATGTTTTAAATCAGTAAAACTTATTAAAACAATAATAAATACATTGCTTCCTCCACACACAATGGATTTAAAAACAAATCAAGAAGATAAATATACAACTTTAGTGATTTATCTGACGTGGAAAGTCAAATCCACTTTTTGCGAGATGTAACTGACTGTCAATTCTTGGTGATCGGTTTGAACTGAAAGTCTGTCAATGTTCCTTTATTGAACTAATCATCGGGTTCCATTCCTCTTTCAGGTTCCTCTCTTTTCTATTCCATTGGGTTGCACTATTGTTACTCGTCAAGTTCCTTTATCCTTTTTGTCATTGGGTAAAACTGAATAGTATTTTTCGGGATGCTTCAAACTTGGCAGTATCCGGTAACCTTGGCGTTGGATAGTGTTGTGCCCTGTTTGTCGGTGTAGTGTAAACAGATGGTGTAGATCGTGTTTTTCCTTGTGTATACTAATGGAAAAATATAATTCCTTTAGAGAGCCCCTCCTTGAGAGAACTAAATGATGTAGGAATGGATCAGTCCAGAGGATTTCAAACCTTTATCATTTCTTGGACTTGATGTATGGATCCACTCCTCAGAAGGGGTGATCACCGAAACACATTAGAACAGATTTAGGTGATTGAGAACATGGTTGTTTTAGGCATGAATATTTGAAAAATATACACAGAGATAGAGTTATGGAACCCTTTTCCATTTATGTCAAAGGGGGAGAGATTCAGTGAAGTGAGTTCATGGAAAATCCCTACTGTTTTGGCGAGAGTTGTGAAGAGGATATTGAGAAGATTGTATTGAGAGTGGTACTTTTGGATTGATGGATTATCTCATGTGTTTCCATCAATACCAAAGGGGGGAATTTTTGGAATTGGCTTCTATTGGAGTTGTTTGCATTCATTTTTTGTCATTGATGTCAACATATGTTTTTGATCAAAACAGACAGACTGGCTACCACTCATCCATGGATGACTGACAGAAGTGTACAGATACTGTATGAATGTTTCAGAGTATGCAAATATGTGGATGTGTACATGAATGAGTTATGATCTTATATCTAAGGTTTCTTGAGTTTATGTTTCTTGTATACCTTTTTCATTGTTGTCAAAGGGGGAGTGAATGTAATGATGTACTTAAGCTGAAATTTGGCTAAGTTCATGAAAAATGTACATGTAATGGTTAAGGGGAGTGGTATAATTGATTGTAATTACTAGGGGATGATTTTAAGCTATTAGAAATTAGTTTCTTGCAATGCAATGTAATATATTTTTCATTTCTGCAGTAGATTAGACACTTAGGCAAATTTCTTTTTTATTTTTCTAAGTGTTTCCATCAATGCCAAAAGGGGAGATTCTTTACATTTGGTGAAGATGATTTTTGTTTTGATCATGGAATTACATTGTGGTGTTGTCATTACTAGAAACATGATGTACTAGAGGCAAGAGATCAATTATACCAATGGTATTGAAGATCTAATTGAAGAAATGACTAAGTGTTTAGTCAACTGGGTAGAAGACAAAATGTAAGGAACAATAAAATGGATCTGGAGTTGGAGATAAAGTTAATAGATAATGCATATAACATATACAGAGGTATATCTACCTACATAAATGATCACATTAGTTAGTTTGAAGATCTGTGCAAGTTATTGAGGATTCAAGCAACACCCACAAGAAGAACATGAGACAGACATAACAAGTTTGGTTAGATCAGTTCCCCAATCTATTTAATGTTTGCAAATTATGGGTTTGTGGCCTGATTAATGATGTGTTGACTTTATTGAGTTGAACAACACATTTTGGAATGATTGGATTTGATTTTTTATGTCAGTGGGTAAAACTTTTTAGGGCAAAGGCCAACTTTGATAAAGTTGTTATAAAAGAAGGATGAAATTGTGAATTAGGGTAGAATGTTGAGATGTTTAGATGACGCGATAAGATATTTTGATTGTGTGAATCTCCCCTCTCTTACCATTGAGATAATACAATATGGTATGGTCATCCTGTCATCACAAAGTTGAGCCTATACACTCATATAATATATAATGAACAATGGTAGAGAGCAGTACATCATGTGGATCTCTCACGAATGTAACTATGACACTATCCCTCACCTTATCAGACACATTAAATAGAAATAGAAAATATACACACCATCCATACACATGTAGGTACGGGGTCAGTAAAAACCATAAGTACCCATAACATCATCATAAGAAAATAATCATCATCATCTAACTAAAAATATGATATACATCAAATAATCAAAGTAATGTTTCAAAGTACTACATCATCAATAGGTATTGCCATATCATCAAATCCATCTAAGGATCTAATACAAGAAATAAAAGAGCCTGAAGTATTTAGCATCACTAGAGATCCATAATGAACATAATAGAAACAACACTTATCAGAAAACAAGGCCAACAATACCAAACATTCAGAAAAGTGGCCACCACAAAATTCAAAAAGGAAAAACCCAAGTGAGGAAATACCAAGCTCAACATTAAATCATAAAATGTCGATCGAAAATTTTAAATAGTAAATCAAGTGTGACCAGTGCCACAAAATAGATAGAGGAAAATAAATTTAGGTGGCTAATCCAAGCATAACAAATTTCAAAAAAATCAATGCTAGCCCGCACAACATGATCAAATCATAAATAACCAATATAAATTATCAATCATAAATCATTTCACATAACAAAGTGACTAGTATCACTCACATTCAAGGGAGTAACTTCTACACGACACCCAAGAATAGAACATCCAAGAAATGTTAGAGAATGTACCCAAACACAATAGACTTTCACTATGATAAGATGCATCTAATGCAAATGTAACTAAGCATTTTTTGCAAAATTTTGCAAGATGACTATAAGCTACAATGGTTCTCATATGAATACAATTCCTGATTCAATTGAGGATTTAGGTTCTTGACCCAATTTTCCTACTACGATGAAAGACACACCCTAATCTTATAATTGCATAGACAATTACCAACTTTATCAATGTCAATGTAACTAGAGATCCCAATGTTGTAACATGGGTTCTAGCAACAAATTGAGCCTCAGTAGGTATTTCACCTATGAAAATCAAAAAATATGACAACATCTCAAAATGAGCTAAGAGATAATAAAATTAAAATTTTTAGGTTGCAATATAATGGTTCTCAAATATATAAAAGAGTTATGTGTCTATGTTTTTGTTTCAAGACACCTCCAAGACACCTAACGGGCGTACAAATTCCTAGAGTCCCTAGTGTAGAAACTCAGGCTTTGATACCAAGTGTAACGTCCCACCCTAGAACCCATGAGAACTTAACCTAACCTTACATTAAGTTGACATAATAATTTTTTTAAAAACATTAGGCATTACAAATGTGAAAGCTTGTACAAAAAAGATAACATTACACAAAAGTACATTAATTTAGTTATCATTCCCAAGGATTCAAAGATGTGGTGTTACTTTCAAAAGCACTAATTAAACTACTAAGATCATCCAAAACCTAAATACATAATATATCCCATGTTCATTTTAAAACACAAATCAAAGTATGAACTAGGATCACCAATCACAAAGTAAACTAACATGTATATAACAACTGAATAACAAGATACATTCATTACCAACATAAGCAAAGGTAAGATCAATATGGTACCACTGAAAAATCATGGTATACAAGATAATACAACTTCCATTGCACTATCGCAGTAATAATAATAATGAATCAAATCACAAATACAATACAAGTACATATACATCTCCTGAATAGATGTTTCAAATTGACACATCATAGAATACATGATATCATTTCATGATGACAATAAACAAGTATCTAAGTAATGAAAAAATGTATAGAAGAAGCAAAAAGGATCATCCATGCACAATAACATGAATTTCACATCTCAATGGTAATAAGAATCACTACCACCCAACTGCATGGAACACAGAGGTCCTGGTGCAGGAGCACCTAGGTTAACCTCCATGTTTGTTCATTTTTGGCTTGTACTTGACATTAGCCAAGTCAAGATAGGTTTTTGTTTTTTGGACCTTAGTAGGTCTTTGCAATGTAGGCTAAGTGAGTTAGTCAGTAGGACTAAGGTCACATAAATAGCCATTGTTAGTAGTATTTTCAAATTCTTAGGCTTAGTTGTTAAGTGTGAGGTTAGAGTCATGAATGTGTCCAAATCACTTAAATGTGGACATAGAGATGCCATAGGGTCTTAAATGATCTTGGATCCTTGAATTGAAGAGGTTAGAGGTCCTAAAATTTAGGGAGAAGGCATGAATGTAAAGATGCCAAAAGTTGCTAAATTCTTGTCATGACAACATTTGCAATAATTGCAAATGTTGCATGCAACATGGTTACATCAGATTCTCCTTAAAACTAGGAGTGGGGAATTGATCAAAAAGGCCTTAGAATGGTGGAAGAAGGCATCTAGTGTATGAAAAGACTCAAACTAAGGAGTTATTTTTTCATATTGTAACAAGTGTGAAGTGAATAAAGACTGCAATTCTAAGTTTTTAAGTAATCCCGGGCATTTTTTGTTGATAGTCATATTGAATGGATTGAGTGCTTGAATATAAAAAAAATTTTGTGTTCCTAGGATAGTTATAAGCACTTTTAATTCAGTGAGGTAGTTGATTAGAGTTAGTATACATTCATAGTTAAAATGTTTTGCAACTAGGAGGTTCACTGGTCCTGTCCTGACCAGTCAGTCAAGTCATGGCCCCCCCACCAAATCTAACAACGAAAAACACCTAAGGGTAGATGTAAATATTAGGGGAGTCAGTAATGTACATAATTATAGAGCTAGGAGTCTTAGAAGTACAAGCTACTATTTTTAGATCCAAGCCCTAGGCGAGCATGCACTGTCTGGTTAGAGGTTTGGAGGAGTAACAGTGAGCTTTCATGAGAAGGGGAAGAAGGTATTGTACAATCCAAGTACATGTATAGTTAGGTTTTAGTGTTACCTTAACATGCTAGGTTGGTCGAGTTCATTCCAATCAGTGAAGACAAGTTTTGACTAAGTTTTGGATAGTGTTGCAGACTGTCCTAGTTTTTAGGCCTATTAGCCCTATAAGACCTAGTTTATAGGAACCCTATGTACGGATGACTTAGGGGTTTGAGACTTAAAAAATCCTTTGTAAGGTGGAAAAGGGTATCTAGATATGGTCTTATAATTTTTAGGTCTTTGGAAAATTTTTGCAAGAATTGAGAAAAACACACTGTGTAGGGCTACAAGGAGATAAGCCTAATTAGGCCTCTTGAAAACAAAAACTTGAACTCGACTGAAAATTGAAAGGAGATTCCTCAAGATGGATTCCAAATTTATACAATTCAGTGTCTACATGGTGTTGGACACCCCTGCAAGTTATTCATGAAGATTAGTGTGGGAAATTACACTTAGACCCTTCTAAGTGTAAGTTGGAGAAGTGGAGATTTGAACTAACTATAGGGTGTTAGTCTTTCAAAGGGTGAAGGAAAAGTGGAGACTCTTAGAGGAGATTAGGATTAGGACTTAGTTAATGATCTAAGCCTAATAAGGACCTAGAGGAGATTAGGATCCTTGGAGAAGATAAAGAAGATCTTCTTAGTAGATTGTGCAAGCAAGCCCCTTGGAAAACTCACATCATATTGGTATCAGAGCTTGATTAAAGATCAGGCTTGTGGTGGATGTTTCAGCCTACTAAATTAGTGGGAGAGAATACACTTGGAGGATCAGAAAAAGACAAATTCATGGTGAATAATTTTGAGTTAGCCAAAAAGGTGGAAGAACAAGAAGAAGACAAAAAGTCATTAAGAGAAAGGTTGTCTCAAATGGAGAAACTCTTGGGAGAAGTCCAAGACAAAGTTGAGAAGATGATAGATAAGATTGACTAGAAAGAAGAAGAAGAAGCAAGGGAGAAAGGAATGGATATAGAAGAAGAAGCTCCAACCCTTGACCCTGTTAGTGACCAAGAATCCTTCTTAAAGGAATTGAAGGCTTTGAGTGGTAAAGCTTTGGAGGGTGTGCCACTATTTACTGGAAAAATGGATCCAGTTTCAGTTATGGATTGGATAGACAGCATAGAGAACCATTTTGAATGTGATGGTATCACAAAGGCCCAAAAGGTGAATGTGGCCAAGTCAAGATTGAGAGGTACAGCTCTCACATGGTGGAATTTTGTTAAAATTGAAAGAGAGAAAGAAGGAAAGAGTCATATAGCCACATGGAAGGGCATGGTGACTAAGATGAAGCAGACCTATTTGCCTGATGATTATGAAGTGCAGCTACATAGGAGAAGACATAATCTAAGAAAAAAATATTTAGATGTCCAAGACTACACTGAAGAGTTCCAAAAGTTGTGCCTACGGTCATAAGTGGTTGAAGATGAAAGCATCAAGATAGCTAGGTATTTGAATGGACTTAAATGGTCTATTCAAGAAGAAATGAGCCTAGTGAACTTTAAAACCATCTGCCAATGCTATCAAATGGCCTTAAAGATAGAGGAAAAGGGAAAGAGGAAGCAAGAACAAAGTTCTAAAGGAAGAGGTAGAGGAAGATATAGTAGAGGACAAAGAGGTGGATATGGTGGAAGGAGCTCAGAATCAAGAACACAAGGAGAACTCAAATACAATGAGCATCAAGAAGAAAGTTCTAGTAGAGGTGGTAGAGGAAGGAACTCCAATTTCAGAGGTAGAAGTGGTGGACAAGGAAGAGGCAATTACTTTTACAATATGAAATGTTACCATTGTAACCAAATGGGACACCCTACCTATAGGTGTCCAGAGAAGAGTAGTACTTATCAAGGAGGTAATAAGAGGACTAATCTGGTCCAAGAAGACATAAGTACAACTGATAAACACCTTGAGGTGCCATTAAATTCAAAGGAAGGTGAGAACCTCATGATGAGGAGAACATTGATCAAGGAGCCAAGCCAAAGGAGGTCTTTGTTTAGAATTAAATGTAAGGTGATGGGAAAAGTATGTAGGGTTATCATAGACTCATGGTCTACTGATAATATTGTATCAGAGGAAGCAGTCAGAAAGTTAGGCATGACAAGGATACCTCATACTCATCCCTACAAGGTAACATGGCTAAATAAGGGACAACATGTCTTAGTAAATGAGAAAGCATGGGTGGAGTTCTCTATAGGGAGATATAAGGATAAGGTACTATGTGATTTACTTCCCATGGATGCATGTCACTTGCTCCTAGGTAGGCCATGGAAATTTGACCACCAAGCTATCCATGATGGAGTGAAGAACTCCTATACTTTCAAGAAGGATAACATGACTTTCAAAATTTAGTCATTTTTAGAAGATGTATAAGTGAAGACAGCTGGTCCTAATGTACTGATGGTGAGTGAGAAAGAGTTATTTGAGGCCATTGAAGAAGGAGAAGGAGTTGTCTTTGCACTGATGTTGAAGCCCAAGGAAGTGGAAGGCAAAACAGTGAAGAGGACAGAGCTTCCACAAGAGATACAAGAAATGTTGCGGAAGTATGAAGGTATAGTAAGTGATGGACAGCCATCAACCTTACCCCCTATAAGACCCATAACCCATAAGATTGACCTTATCCTTGGAGCTACCCTACCAAATAATGCAGCCTACAAGATGACCCCTCAATAGAATGAGGAAATAGCTAGGAAAATTCAAGAGTTACTAGAACAAGGTCTTATAAGGAAGAGTATTAGTCCTTTTGATGTACCCATAGTCCTAGCCCCTAAGAAAGGAGGTACTTGGAGATTATGTACTGACTCTAGAGCCATAAATAGGATCACTATCAGATATAGGTTCCCTATCCCTAGGATAGAAGACTTGATGGATTGTCTAGGAGGTGCAAGGTACTTCACCAAGACAGATTTAAAAAGTGGCTATCACCAGATAAGGGTGAATGAAGGAGATGAGTGGAAGACAACCTTCAAGACCATTGAAGGGTTTTATGAATGGCTAGTCATGCCATTTGGCTTATCAAATGCTCCATCAACTTTTATGAGGTTGATGAATGAAGTACTTAAAGATCACATTGGCAAGTTTGTAGTGGTATACTTCTATGATATACTCATCTTTAGTAAGACAAGAGAGGAACACCTCAAGCATGTGGAATTAGTACTTAAGAGGCTACATGAAGAGAAGTTAATTATTAACTTGGAGAAATGTGAGTTCATCAAAACAGAGCTGGTGTACCTAGGATTTGTTCTATCTCATGGTAATATGAAAATGGACAAAAGTAAAGTGGAATCCATCATGAATTGGCCTACTCCAAGGATAGCAATAGAGGTAAGGAGTTTCCATGGCCTTGCTCAGTATTATTGGAAGTTCATATGGCAATTTAGTGCTATTTGTGCTCCAATGTTGGATACAATCAAAGGAGGAATGAAGACCAAGTTCATGTGGAATGAACAAGCCAACAAGAGTTTTGAGTTGCTAAAGGAAAATATTGCTACCCAACTAGTGTTAGTCTTTCCAAGCTTTGAGAAGATTTTCACAATTGAATGTGATGCAAGCAACATAGCTATTAGGGCTGTCCTAAGCCAAGAGGGTAGACTAGTAGCATTTCACTCTGAGAAGTTGAGTGAAGAAAAGAAAAGTTATTCTTCTTATGAACTTGAGTTGTATGCATTGGTTCAAGCCTTGAGAAAGTGGAGGCACTACTTGATACCCAAGGAGTTCATTGTTTATTTAGATAATCAAGCCTTAATTTTCTAAATTCTCAAGAGAAGTTGAGCCACAAGCACATGAAGTGGGTAGAGTATCTAGAAGCTTACACCTTTAACATCAAACATAAGAAAGGTGTCCTCAATAAAGCTGCTGATGCATTGTCAAGAAGAGCTCTTACCATCCAAGAGATTCAGTTGAAGAGCATGGGAATAGATCACTTCAAGGATCTATATGCTTAAGATGAGGACTTTGCATATATCTACAAGGTATGTGCTGAATACAAGAACCATTTCCATAGTGAGTATGATGAATATACTTTGCAAAGTAACCTTTTGTTTAAAGGCAATAAGCTATGTGTCCCTAGAGGTTCCATTAGGGAGAACATGATTCAAGAGAAGCACAATGGTGCATTGAGTGGTCACTTTGGGATCACCAAGACTCAAGAACTAGTTCAAAGATTCTACTATTGGCCGAGGATGAATATTGATGTCAAAAGGTATGTGGAGATTTGTATTGTGTGTCAAAAAGCCAAGGGTACTTCATCAAATGTTGGCCTTTATCAGCCCCTACCTATTCCTACTAGACCATGGGATTTATTAAGTATGGATTTTGTAGTTGGGTTACCCAAGAAAAGACAAGGCATGGATAGTTTTTATGTAGTTGTGGATAGGTTTAGTAAAATGGCTCACTTTGTGCCATGAAAGACCACTAATGATGCCAGCCAAATAGCATCTCTATTCTTCAAAGAGATAGTAAGAATTCATGGGTTACCTAAGAGCATTGTGTCTAATAGAGACACCAAATTTATGAGTCATTTTTGGAAGACTCTTTGGCAAAGACTAGGCACTAATTTATCCTTTGGATCTGCCTACCATGCCCAAACTAATGGTCAGACCGAAGTGGTAAATAGAAGCCTTGGAAATCTACTAAGGTGCTTGACAAAGGAGTACGGAAAGTAATGGGATCAATTGATTGGACAGGCTGAGTATGCCTACAATGACACCATAAATAGATCCATAGGGAAGAGCCCCTTTGAAATAGTGTATGGAATACACCCTAGAGGAGTCTATGAGTTAAGAGACTTGAAGGATGGAGTGAAAGCAAGTGGATATGCAGATTATTTTGCTCAAGCCATGCAAGAGATACATGATACAGTCCAAAAAACCTTAACAGAGAACACCTTGAAACATAAGGCAAAGGTTGATGAAAGTAGAAGGACAGTTGAGTTTAATGTGGGTGACATGGTGATGGTACATCTCAATAAATCAATATTGCAGAAGGGATTCCCTCACAAGTTGCAGATGAGAAAGATAGGCCCTTGTCCTATCATGGCTAAGTATGGTGATAATGAATTCAAAGTTGAACTCCCAAAAGACAGTGGACTGTCACCTATTTTCAACATTGCAGACTTAGCCCACTACAAAGGACCAGAGCAAGACTTGGATCAGAGTCTTCAAGAAGTAATCAAAGATGTGGAGGAGCTACAATTACACTCTGCCACAGTCACAGGAGCTGATAGCATACTAGATAAAAGAGTATACAAGAAGACCAGAACCAAAGAGTATAAGGAGAATTTGATCAAAAGGAAGGATCAAACTAATGCTAATGCAATATGGGTCAAAGAATCAGAGCTCAAGAAGATGGGGATTGGTCCAGGCATCCTCAATCCAAGGGTGGATTGATCTTTTTTTTTTGGGAAGGATGGTGCAGGAGCACCTAGGCTAACTTCCATGTTTGTTCATTTTTGGCTTGTACTTGACATTAGCCAAGTCAAGATAGGTTAGTTTTTTTTGGACCTTAGTAGGTCTTTGCAATGTAGGCTAAGTGAGTTAGTCAGTAGGACTAAGGTCACATAAATAGCCATTGTTAGTAGTATTTTCAAATTCTTAGGCTTAGTTGTTAAGTGTGAGGTTAGAGTCATGAATGTGTCCAAATCACTTAAATGTGGACATAGAGATGCCATAGGGTCTTAAATGATCTTGGATCCTTGAATTGAAGAGGTTAGAGGTCCTAAAATGTAGGGAGAAGGCATGAATGTAAAGATGCCAAAAGTTGCTAAATTCTTGTCATGACAACATTTGCAATAATTGCAAATGTTGCATGCAACATGGTTACATCGGATTATCCTTGAAACTAGGAGTGGGGAATTGACCAACAAGGCCCTAGAATGGTGGAAGAAGGAATCTAGTGTATGAAGAGACTCAAACTAAGGAGTTAGTTTTTCATATTGTAACAAGTGTGAAGTGAATAGAGACTGTAATTCTGAGTTTTTCAGTAATCCCGACCATTTTGTGTTGACAGTCATATTGAATGGATTGAGTGCTTGAATCTGTATGCAAAATAGATTTCCAACTACTCTAAATGAGATATTAACTAATCTAATTAATAAATCAATCTAAATGCAAACACAATGAAGATTATAAGTTTAAATGAAGCAAAACAATAAAGTTACCTTCACCTACCCAATGCAACTTGTCTCCATTGCCCTCCTAGCTTTGGTTTCTTGAATGTATGTTGAGCTCTCAAATTTCCAAATGAAGCTCTTTTGTCCAAGATGCTACCAAAGTGTGGAGATTGTATGAATGAATCCAAAATGGTCTAAAACCTTGATTATGCAAATGGATGATGGAATGCTTGTGAAAATGCTTGACTACTTGAAATGGATGATGGAATGCTTGTGAAAATGCTTGATTGCGTGAAATGGATGATGGAATGCTTGTGAAAATGCTTGATCACTTGAATGCTTGGATGCTTGAATACTTGAATGCTTGAATGCTTGATTACCTATTAGCTCACAAAGGGAGAATGATGCTCCTTTTATAGGATTTTGGAGGACCTAAGCCTAGGTGGCACAATCCTAGGGTGGAGATTGAAAGGTGGAAGATCCTAGCATTACTATTGACTTGGTTGAAGGGGTTGAGAGGAAAGGGGATATAGTTGGAGTGTGAGAGGAAGAATAGGCAGGATGTTCCTCCTACATTGACATAAGGGAGAAGAAGATGGAAGGGAAAGACACTTGTCAAGTGTCTCACAAAGACCATGGAGAGAAAAGAGGAAGGACTCATTCCTCATGAGGACTCTTGGTATAAGTGTCCCATGAGTCATCTTGGACTCTTAGAGGTGGCTTGAGAAGCTCCTTAAGAATAGGGATTGCTTCTTGACCTTGTGTAGGAGAAGACATGTGGTCATGAGACCAAGTCTTATAAGGTCACATAGCCCTTAGGAATAGGACATGTGTGGGCGAGGATAATGATTAATTATTAATTAATTATTTTAGCCAAGGTGATGTGTAAGGTGACTAGGTTTATGAGGTGGACTAGGGGACTTAGTCATATTTAGTGATTGTGTATTTAATTAAATCACTTTTAATGGGACTAATTTAGAAGACCTAGGATAAGAAGCATAGACTATAGTGAATTTACCTAATAAATATAATAATTTATTAAATAAATAGAAGAAATACACATTAATTAAATAATAAATATTTAATCAATTCATCAAGTCAATATTAATTAAATAATAAATATTTAATTAATTGATTAATCAACGAAGCCATTTTTAGTGTATATATTTTGCCCCTCTTTGAAATAGTGTGCTTGTCACATTGTTTCAAAGAAAAATCAAGCTTTCTGCCCCAGACTATGTTTGACGAGAATGACCTTTGCATGCCTCCTCGAGAGATTGATTGATAAAATGGATGACCATTTTTTTTTTTTTTTTTTTTTTTTTTTTTTTGAGGTTTCAATCAATCTCACGAAAAGAATCAAGAGAAATTGGAGTGAAAATGAGGTGAGATGGACTGATATCGGTAAGTAGGGTCCACAAGGTAAGCAAAATGGGTCCATAGGCTATATAAAGGGTCAAAGGGTCCACAATAAGCTCATTGTGTACACTTGGTATTTGGAGATTGGAGACTGAGAGATAGAAGAGTAGAGCTGAGAAGATGTCGTTCCCACTATCCGATCACCGTTTTGAGCGAGTCAGATGCTTCTAGAGGCTGCTAGATTTTGGAGATTCGGTGAGTGGTTGATCTTTCTCTATTAATTTGATTCAATGTTGCTTTCTAGATAGGATTGTAGCATGTAAATAGGCTAGATTGAATCATAGTTAGGGTAGGAAAATTTTAGTTTCCATCCTAGAAAATGGATGCACAGTTGTGGCGCATCAATGCTTAGCATAAATGCATAAATTTGAAGCATCTGTGCATTCATTTGGGGATTTTGTGCATGTATCAGAGGTCTCTGATTTTGCGCATTTGTACAGAAAATCTGCGCAAATGTGACTTGTGCGCATTTGTTAGTATAAGCTGCGCAAACAGTCCTCTGTGCTGCGCTTTTGTGAAAAGCTGCACAAACATTAGACAATGATGCACATTTATAGCAAGTTAGGTTTCAAACAAATAGGAAAGTCAAATTAGGTCAAACTTTCATAGTGATAGGCTGATAAGATCTAATTCTTGTTGGATAGTGATTGATGTTGATGTCAAGATAGGCAACATTGTAGCATGATTGCTAGTAAATCATCTTGATTGATAGATAATTGATAGAATTATCATTTGATACATGTGATAAACATGTGTTGGATTGATATACAAATAGGATAGATAAATAGATCAGTTTGATCGATAGCACATAGTTTGATTTGATTTGATATTTATAGGAGGACATTACCGATGTCTTGATGTGACAAGAGAGATATCCGGTGGCTCAAAGTTTGAGGACAGCATTGTTAGAGACTGATAGAGTCTTGATTGGTACGATAGGATTATATCATGTGATTTATACACCTGAGATTTGGGCAAATCTAGGTATGTTGATAGCCTTAGTAGAGAGATGGCACTCGGAGACAAGTACCTTCCATCTTCCTACCGGCGAGATGACCGTTACGTTGGAGGATGTATATCGCATCCTTTGACTACCCATCACAGGAAAGTTAGTACATTATGATCGGCATGGGGATTTGGCTTAGTGTAGAGAGGTTTTTGGGGATGACGATATAGATGATGTAGAGATCAGTTGGGAGGACATGGTGGCACTATATGAGCCACTACCTGTCATGTTAGCCGGCACGATTAGAGGATACGTTTTCCCAGATCAGAGATCACATGGATTCACAGTCAGATGGGGCAGGACCCTACAAAGGATGATGGATGAGGGGATCCATTTTGCTTGGGGAGTGTCCCTATTAACACATTTATACCATGATCTTCATCAGGTGGTGTACCATGGCAGTGCATATTTATCAACAGGGGTTACACTACTCCATGTGTGGGCATGGGAGCATATTTTCATCACACGGCCTACAACACTCAGGTTTCAAGGTGCTGGACAGCCTTTTATATTTTTGTATGCATCTGTTCAGTCTCAACGTAAGCTGGCATAGTTAGAGTTCTTGAGATATACCTTTGATACGATGGATGTGGTGATCTGGAGACCCTACCTAGGGTGCGAGGTATGGGATAACAAGTGGCAGCTCAGATATTGTTTTGAGACACAATGGCTAATAGGGAGGATACCCTATATTATAAAGAGATAGATGGTCAGCAAGGTACTTCGTCAGTTTGGCCGCATTCAGGGGATGCCCCATGGGACAACAGAGTTTGCACAGACCTTTCAGGAGAGGCGATACTGGGGACCGGTGATACCTTTTGAGACAGCTAGGCAGGAGTTCTTGGACATGCCATTCCAGGCATGGTCGATGAGATAGGGGGTCATAGACCCAGGGATGACCGCAAAGTATGAGAGGTACATGAGGGATCACCCAATCCCTAGATTGATAGATCCGGCTGAGAGGCCCCCACAGAGAGAGCTAGGAGATAGAGGCTGAGGATGAGGATGAGGCCATGGCAGAGGTAAAGGGGATGACGATGACGGGAGAGATGATGGTGGTGATGCTATGTAGAGAGGGAGGGGTAGAGGTGGTCCAAGGATGAGAGGTGGAGGTGTACGTCCACAGGGGTTGATGCCTCCACTCGATAGACAGAGATAACCACAACCAACTGCACAGAGGGATCCTCTGATATAGGCACAGGTACATATCTAGGAGGTAGTATAGGCACCAGATCAGCCCATGCATGATATCAGGGATGCCATACAGATGTTGGACGTAGCAGCACATGACGTATAGATGCAGGCTAAGGACATATAGGTACCGGATGTTGAGGTATAGGCATAGGATTTTGGGGGTCATGATCCCTATTTACATAGGGTGGCAGCAAAGGAGGAGGATATTGATGTGGATGCAGTGCTAGCTAGACTAGCGATGCTATAGTTGTAGGTCAATTGTGTCCCCATACTAGAGAGACATGTTGAGATGTTGGAGGAGGAGGTCACAAAGGCCAGACAAGAGTGGGATACCACCATAGAGTAGTTAGGGGAGGTAGAGACTTTGTTGGATGAGCTAGAGTCTACAGAGTCATTAGGTCCACATGCAAATAGCTTGCAACTGATGATGGTCAGGGTGGGCAGAGAGATCACCTATTGGAGAGAGGCCTATAGACAGGTGGTTCCAAGAGATCAGTGGATTGGGAGCTTTAGAGAGATCTCATATGGGGTTAGGACCGCAGCTCCTCAGAGATAGGGGTCAGTTAGTGCAGGTACTTCATCACGACCACCCAAACCACCACCAGGTTTAGGAGATCCATCAGGATCAGGGTCCTTGATTGCATCACACAGACAGTGATAGACAGAGTTTGGAGGTAGTGGGTCTTAGCTCTTTTGATATACACTTTGTACTTATGTTATGGCTCCATTGTATCATATTTTTGTACCTTTATTGTAGACTTGATGGATACTTATAGACACATGCTTATATTGTGATATATCATTGGACATTTGGATATGTTGTTTTTGTCTTTGTTTCATGGACTCTTGATGATGGATATTCTATATGACATGATTCTATGATGCTTACTTCTATGATGCATGACTTATGATGATTTATATATATGTGGATACTGACATATGCAGGATATGATGAATGATTTTGATTATGCATTGTACTGTACGACTTAGTAATGATCATGTTTTATTTCTATGTGAATGCAAAATGATTATGATTAATCTCATGATGATTTAATATTATATGGATGCATTGTGACTAATATAAATGAATAATGAATAATGATAATGAACTTAATGGAAGACAAAATGATAATAAATGAAAGAATGATATGTAATAATGATATAAAATGGAATGTATAATAATGGTAATAATGTAATGATCTAAATTGTGATGAAATGATACAAATGACAAATGCAATGAATTTAAGACATACATGCAAATATAAATGGTTATATGCAAATGAACAACTTTTAAAACTAAAGATGTAATATGAACTATGATAAATGCTATTATTTGTAAGGAAACTCAGGTGCAAAAATAGCTTATGACGGATTCCTATGACACGTAAGAGCTATTTCTAGGAGATTTCAATGACAGGTGAAGACATGCAAGACATGTGGCAACTAATAAAGTAGAGTACTTTACACTCTTCGTCCTTTGATCCCAACCGTGGGGTTCAGGGCATCACCCCAAAAAAAAAATTTAGGGTTCCTATTTTCTCAGAGAATGGTAAACCCTAATACGGCTATCCTTGGAAGTTGCCCTAAAAAGGAAAGCGCATGATATAAGTGTTTTTTAGGGTTACAAGAAAGGAAATGAAAAGAGTGTATTGTTGGTATGATTTGGTGCTACTGGATTTGTCTTAGAGTGTCAATTGTCTCCTGAAAGAACTTGCATTGCAAGTGTGTTGTAATCGTTGTGTTGAAGATAATACATTGTGCAGGTTTTGGAGTGCTAGGGTTTTTTACTGAAAGGTTTTCCCCAGGGTAAATCATTGTCTCATTCTCTATTTTCTATAGGCATGGTATGTGGCTGCAATATCATTGTTAAAGTAGTTAACAAATCTGAAATTGTAAGGATTTAAAAGAATTTGCACAATACTTTCCTATAGAGATTAGTGTAGGAAGTTGTTTCCACACCTGAGTT
>MU224969.1:91604-144264 GCA_018584345.1 Thuja plicata
AAGACACACTGGACTAGGGTGAAGACCAAGATAGTAGACCAAGCTATGATGGGGTTTTATTGGGGATTTATACAAATGGGTAGGAATCATGGATTGGCCATTTTATTATGATATGTACAAGGCGAATAGTGACTATGAGAGCCACTTTATTATGGTTATATACTGATGGGACAAGATGCTAGAAAAATCCTAATAGAGGGAGGAGCTAGCTTGTCACAAATGGCACCTATTTCCAGGTTTTCACCACATGCTTTTATTGCAATTTTCTCATGATTTTTTGATTTTTTGATTTTTTGATTTTTTGATTTTTTTATTTTTTTTATTTTTTCTGACATATCCCTTGTTCTAGGATCTCATGCATAAAACTTCTTTAGGTGCATGCTATTAAGAGGCTCATCCAAGGGATCTCCCTTAGATGTTGACAACTGATAAGCTCTAGAACCATAGGTTTCTATAATCACAAAAGGACCCAACCAATTGGGCTCAAACTTTCCCTTCTTCTCATGATGTTGCTGATTTTTGGGATTCTCTCGAAGGACTAGATCACCCACCTAAAAGTATTTGGGTTTCGCTTTACTATTATATTGACGAGACATCCTTTGCTGATAGAATTCTAAGTGATCAAAGGCTCATTGACGGCGCTCATCCAGCAATTCTAATTCAGTTAGCTATGCAACTCTATACTCTTCATCTAGAATCAAATCTTTCAAGGACACTCAAAGAGAAGGTAACTCAACCTCAAGGGGTAGGACAGCTTCAGATCCATAAACAAGGGAATATGGTGTGGTACCAGTTGGGGTATGGATGGAAGTACAATAGGCCCATAAGGCAGGGTTCAACTGGACATGCTAGTCACGACCAGTTTCATTGACAGTCTTTTGAAGGATTTTGACAATAGTTTTATTAGACACCTCAGCTTGGCCATTACCCTAAGGGTAATAAATAGTGGAATAATGGTGGGTGATATGGAATTTGGTGCATAATTTATCAATATCTTGATTTTGAAACTATTTCCCATGATCTGTAATGAGGTGCATAGGGATGCCATATTGGAAAATGATATAGTTAAGGATAAACATAGCAACTTGTTTGCCTGTGGCAGTGATCAAGGGGACAACTTCAATCCATTTGGTAAAATACTTAGTGGCGGTTATAATGTACTTATGGCCATTGAAATATGGAGGGTGAATTGCACCCACAAGGTCAAGTCCCCACTGACTGAATGGCAATGTATTTGTAACAGGATGGAGTTGCTATGACGGTGTATGAATAAGATTACCATGAATTTGACACTTCTTGCATTTTTGAGCAAAGTGAAAAGAATCTGTTTCCATAGTAGGCCAATAGTAACCCATACACATGAGCTTCTTAGCCAAGGAAGGACCACTTGAATGTGTTCCACATATACCCTCATGTACATCTTGTAAGGCATTTTGAGCTTCATCATGTTCAAGACATCGTAAGAGAGTACCATCAAGACCTCATCGATACAGGGTGTCAGATATTAGGAGATAGTTGGAGGTTTGGTGGAGGAAGGTTCATTTTTTATTTCTAGATAGGTCGGGGGGAAGGATATTTTCTCTCAAATAGGAATATATTTTTTCATAGGTAGGGAAATCTTGTTCGATAATATGACCTATGATACGTGTATCAGGATCATCGTACACAGGATAAATCAAGGATTCCACTAAGAACTCAAAATGGGCTTTTGTATCCTCGACATTAAATAAAGAAGCAATTGTTGCCATAGCATCTGCAGCCTTATTTTCCTACCTTGGAATCTACTCAAAGGTGATGATTGAGAAATATTTCTTAAAGTCATCTACCATGTGTTTATATGGTAACAACTTTTCATCCTTAGTTTGATATTCATCATTAACCTGATTGATTATTAGTTGGGAGTCTCTGTAGACATTCAATTCAGTCATGTTCCATTGTAGAGCCATTTTCAACCCAATCATCAGTGCTTCATACTCAGCTACATTATTTGTACAAGGAAAAAGAAATTTGTAGGACTTTGGTATGGTATATCATTGTGGTGTAACAAATAAGACTCCAGCTCCTGAACCATGCTGAGTATAGGATCCATAAAAATATAGCCTCCAGGTTTGTGTAGATAATGTTAGGATGTGTGCATCTGGAAACTCTATTTGTATAGGATAATCATCCGTTAATGGTGCCTCGGCCAATTGATCAGAAATTACTTGCCCTTTAATAGCCTTCCTTTCCACATATTCAATATCAAATTCACTAAGCAACATGACCCACTTAGCCAACCTTCTTGTTAATGCAGTCTTGCTCAAAAGATACTTCAAAGGATCAATCTTTGCAACAAGTTTGATAGAATGAGACAACATGTAATGCCGCCACTTTTGTGAAGCAAAGACCACTTCTAGACCTGCATGCTCAATTTGTGAATAATTGAGTTCATATCCAACAAGGGTGCGAGTGATATAATATATAGCCTTCTCTTTTCCCTCTTGATCTTGTTGGGCCAACAGGGCACCGAGTGAAACTTCTGTAGCTGAAATATAAAGCAAGAGTGGCTTTCCCAGAATTGGTGACATAAGAGTGGGAGGAGTGGCTAAGTATTGCTTGATCCTAGTAAAAGCTGCTTCACACTTATCATCCCATTTGAATAAGATGTTTTTATGTAACAGATGCTGAAAAGGATGACTTATGTCTACTAATTGAGAGACAAATCTTCTGATTGACTGAAGGTGCCCTTATAGAGATCTCAATTGATTGATATTCATAGGGGAAGCAATTTCCATGATTTCCTTGACCTTGTCTAGATCCACCTCTATTCCCTTAGCTGAAACAATGTATCCTAATAGTTTGCCTGATGTAACCCCGAATGCACACTTCTTGGGATTTAGTCTTATCTGATACTTTTCCATTCGGGTGAATATCCTATCCAACACTCTTAGATGACCTTCTCTAATCTTAGATTTGGCTAAGATATCATCAACATAATCTTCCATTATGGTATGCATCATGTCATAAAAGATTGTGGTCATAGCTCTTTGATAGGTAGCACCAGTATTTTTAAGCCCAAAAGGCATCACATTCCAGCAGTATATGCCCCAAGGACATGTAAAAGCAGCCTTTTCCTGATCTTCTGGTGCAATCTTAATCTAGTTATAACTGGAAAACCCATCCATTAAGGATAACATCTCATGCTTGGCTATTAAATCAACTATAATATCAATATTGGGCAAAGGAAAATCATCTTTGGGACAAGCTTTGGTAAGATCCCAAAAATCTATGCAAATCTAGATGGACTTATCTGGCTTGGATACTGGTACAATATTGGAGATCCAATCAGCATAATCAATAGCTCAAATGAAACCCACATGTAGCAATTTTTTTAATTCTGCCTTGACCATGAGTGCAATATGAGGATGCATTTTCTTGAGTTTCTGCTTTACAGGCTTGACCCCAGGTGTAATGAACAAATGATGCATAATAAGATGTGGATCTAACCCAGGCATATCAACATAAGACCAAGCAAAATTGATCTGTCTCTTTTTAAAAAACTGTGAAAAGACATCTTTTTCTGTCTCTGTTAAGGATGCAGCTATCTTCAAAATGCATGGTGACTCCTCTATGCCAATGTTAAGAGGCAATGTCAATTCAATAAGTATAGTAGACTGCTCTTGATACATATAGTTGGGGAGAGTGTCAATCCTTCCATCTTCAGGCACCTTAGAGAGGTTTTCACCCTCAAATACGTCTTTTATTTTTCCTTTTTTAAGATCTAACACTGCCACTGAGTGGTTTTCACCATTAGATCAATTTATTATCTTCATATTTTTACGACTGAAAGGATTGGCACCCTCTCCAAAGTAAGCCATGTCATTGAGTTCTATGGGGAATCCTGATTTATGATATCCTGATGGTAGATGATCTTTGATTCTGAGATAGTCAATAATAGCATCATCATTATGGAAAACATCAAGTTCAGGGTAATTTGGAGAATCCCAGATGATAAGTTCGGGGTGGACAAGGGGTGGTTCGGTCTGAAAGGATGAAATGGTATTGATAGAAAAGTTTTGAAATTTTATAATTGTATTGGCAAGGTCTATTTCCATACTCTCATCTAAATCGTCTATCTCAAGATAACTCTCACTTTCCTCACAATCACCAAGAGTAGTATCAGGTGGATCTAATCCTAGTGGTTTCGTCCTTGGACTCATCTACTCATGGCAATTGTTACCATCGGCATGAACATCATCAACTTCAATATCTTTAGTATAATCAGAGAATGAATCCCATTCATAAGTATGAGAATCATCATCATCATCATTATTATTTCTAAGTTGGTTAATGATGCCTTGCACTATCTTTTGTTTTGCTGGATCTACATACATGCCATTTTGTCAAAATGCAGGAGCCATAGGAATTTTGTAAAAGGGTTCAACCTTTTCTTTTCCTTTAGGTTCCTTTGGTCCTTCTCCCTTGTATCCTATTCTAGTGGTGTCTCTTTGATAGTTTGGATTTTTCAGGATTGGTTTTATGACACCCTCTCTTTGCAACCCTATAGGTCCACTTCCTTGATATCCCATCTTTTGTAACAAAGTGTATCCCATGCCATATATATCTGGTGATATAGGTTCGTGTTTTTCAATCTCTAGATCTTTATGATGATGTAACAAATAATTAGCATTATGCTCAGTAGCCTCTTTTGATATGGTGCCCCCATTTACAAATGTGCCATAAACAAGTGTAGAAGGGCCTTCTGATTGTTGTTTGGTGATAAAGGATTTTCCATATGACTTAGGAGATAATGGTAACTCTGTGATACACAAATTTTGGCCTAAAGTGTACTCTCCCATACCTTGTTCATTTATGTCTACCTTGATTTCATGAGATTTAGAAGTTGATGCTTCATTACTGGGGTTAATGGGTGTTGGTGGAGAAGAACTAATCCGATTGTAAGGCACCAAAGATTTAGTTGTTGGCTTTATGGAATTGCAATATTGAAAAGGATTTGGATCTCCTTTGATGGTCACCTCTTGACCATTATATGGAAACTTCAAGCATTGATGATACGTTGATGACACAACTCACATGGAATGAATCCAAGCTCACCCTAAAAGAATGTTATACGCCAAATCCATATCCAAGACTTGACAAAGCACGTCTTTAACCACAGGACCAACTCTGATAAGAAGTACAATGGACCCCTTGGATGACCTTTCCTCCTCATCATAAGCTTTGATGGTGATTTTCTTTGTTGGATCAACAACATTTTCAGAAAATCCCAAGTCATGGACTAGCTTTAGAGTGCATATATTCAAACCAGCTCCTCCATCTATTAGCACTCTTTTAATCTTTGATTTTGTACAATGCCTTCTATATGAAGAGGAGCGTTGTGCGATTGATTGATGCCTAGATCATCATCCTCAGTGAAGGATAGATAATGGGGGGTTGTCAAATGCCCCACCATAGCTTGGAATTGATCTTGATCTAGATTGGTTGGAACATTAGTTTCAATCAGAACTTTCTCAAGGATATCTTTATGGGAAGGTGACAGACGTAAAAGCTCTAATATGGATATCTGGGCTGGTGTTTTATTCAATTTCTCCAAAAGGTTGTATTGGTTGGAAACATTGGATGTAGATTGTGGAATGTAGATAGCCTTGGTTTGGGTGGTGTTAGGCTTAGATGGAACCCCTTGAAGAGTAACCTTGGACTGGGCTCGAGTTGTGACATTAGCCGGTTGACTCTTTTCTTTGATGGAAATCACATTAACATAGGATTGGCATTCAGAAATGTGATTTATATAGCTGTAGGAGGTGGAATTGTAGTTAGCATGGTTATCACCTTTAGCATTGGACGAGTTCCCTTTCTCATGTTTGGGAAGTGGATCTTTGAAGGCATTATGCGACTCGTTAGAGGTGTGTCCATCAACATTGATTTCTTCATTGTCAATCAAATCTTGGATAGCATGCTTGAGTCTTTGACAGTTATTGGTTTTATGACCTTTGCCTTGATGAAATTCATAGTAATCATTGTCATTCCACCAAGAAGGTTTCACCTGAGGTTCAAAATCTCTAGTCTTAGGAAGCGCAATGAGTTTCTTCGTGATTAACTTCCTTAGTGAAGATTCCAGATATTCCCCCAAAGGAGTAAAATTTCTCCTACGTGACATGAAGGGTGATTTTGAGGCACTGTTATTGGTATTCTGAGTAGCACCTATATTTATTTGAGTAGGTGGGGTGGGATTGGTTTTGCTCACAAGATTCAAGATAGGTTGTGCGAATTTAACATGACGATTATCAACAATCCCATCATTGACAATGTTCTTGTTCTTGTTCCAATACTTGGATTTATCATTATTGTTGTTGTTCTTGTTGTTATTTTTGTTGGAACTTGAACTTGATCCGGCATTGTCTTTGGAGTAGAGCTTAATTTCCCCCTTTCTAACCATAGGCTCTTCAATTTTCACACCATTTTCAATGAGCTTGTTGAAATTTGTAGGGCATTGTAACTGTAACCTATAGCTCATCTCCTGTATTAGGTTATGCACAAAGATATCCATTTTCTCTTGTTCAGGAATCAAACATGGATACTTGGAAAATAGCTAACACCATCTTTGCAAAAAGGTGAGGAAAGGCTCTCCATTATTTTGATGCATATTGCAAAGATCAAGCATTGTGACTTCATGTTTGATGTTATAGGAATAGTGAGTCACAAATTTATTGATAAGTTCGTTGAAAGATTGTATACCCGGGGGTAGCTTGGAGAACCATTCCATGGCTTGTCCTCCTAAACTACTAGGGAATAGTCACATAAGATAAGTATCATTGTGTGCAACTTCAATACATGCAGCACAAAACTCATGAATGTGGTCTTGTGGATCAGAATTCCCTTTATATTTATCAAGTTTTGGTACCTCAAAATGAGGAGGGAATGGAATCATAGTTAAGTTCTTGTCAAAAGGATAAGGACATATATCCTCCAAAGAGTACTTCTTAGTGGATGTTCCCATTTGCATGTCATGCATTTGTTGTTGTAGCAATTGGATTTGTTGCATGACAGGATCCGAAGATGAAGAAGGCTTTTGGGTATCATTGAAAGTACTATGTTGTTTGTCCTCCTTTTTCCCATGAGTATGGGTCTCTTGAGAGCCACTAGGTTTTTCTTGAGAACCACTTTGTTCTTGATCATTTGTGTGGGGTGGTTCTACAATTTTTGTGACATCAAAACCACTAGGTAATTTTTCTCCTTGTTGAGCAAGCATGAGGAAGTACATTTCCTTGTCCATATCTAGGATTCTTTCCATGACACTATAAAACTTGGAATCTTGCATAGCATCTTTGATTTCTCGATCAGTGGGTTCATGTTCTGATGAAAAGATTGGGGTTGTCTTGGACCAAGGGTTCTCTTCATTGGTTTTACCTCCTTCCATTGTATCTACGGATTCTGGATCAATTGCTTGTTTAAGTTTTTGTGATCGAGTTTGAACCATAAACGGTGAAGGATGAAAATAGAGGAGGGTGTGAAGATAGACAAGATAGGAGAAAAAAAAGATGAAAAAGTGTTTGAGCTAGATAAGGTAAATGGATAATCTAAGTTGATAGGAGATATAGAGCTCACTATGATATGACAAAGAAGAACCCAAAGAGAGAGTGACCTAAATAAGTTTTGATAAAGGATGACAGATACTGATATGATGAAAACTCACAAAGGTCACAATCTGAAAATCAAGGTAGTATCTCAACACTTGGATGTATATTTGGAAGATTTAGGAATGTTTTAGAAAAAGATTGGATGAAAGAAAGAGGATGAAAAATGATCAAATTGAAGATCAGAAAGTTTGTTAAGGTCAAAATTTTTCCAGAATCACACTAAAGACAGAAATGGGTATCCAAAAAGGTAAGTTTGAAATCTCGAAGACCTGTGCAAGTAATCACTATGATGAATGCATAGGAACAAATGCACAGAAATTTTAAACAAATGCGTAGGAATAATGCACAAATGCGCAGGATCTATTTTTTGGAAAAAAATTTGATAGTTTTTGCCTGAAAATTGTGAATTTTTCTCTGTTTTTGGTTTTTTTGTTTTTGTTTCAGATGTTTTTGGAAAATTTGAAATGCATACACACACATGCAAGACATAAATGATCTAATCTAAATCAGTATGAATGCACAGACACGTTTACAAATATTAAGGCTGGCAAGGACGATATCTACTGAATCCCCACTTGGATAATAAAATCCAGCCACGCAATTCAAAGTGGACAGCCTAGGAACTTTGAGGCACGGGCTCCTCCTTATAGTGCACTCACTTCTCTGGCACACCAAGTTCCAAATTCAATGGGTCATTACTTCCCAAAGAATCACTATCTCTACTATGAACCATGAGTAATGTGGGGTGTCTTCACAGGTTGGGCTACCCGTTGCACTAGTAAATAGAAGGATTTGTGGCCACTAAACAAAAGCTTGTAGTAAGGACATCCATTCATGTGGTTGTGATCAAGTCATCTTCCCAATTAAGGGGGCTCTCCCAATCCTTTCAAAGCAAGGTTTTCACCTTAACAATGTAGGGACTTTAATGCACCATAAGGGTACTAGACGAGATTTTGGTTGCCACAACAAATTCACACTTGTCCACTGTGATACTAGTCACAATGGCATTTCTTGTATATTAGTTTGGATGGGCTTGGCTTTATCCTGTTACCCATTGGGTCATTCCTTGGGGTGAGTACCTCTTTTCCCACCAAAGACCACCCTCTAAAGTTTATAACAGTTTCTCTTACACCCAAGGTCCATAAATGGCGAGGGGAGAGGATACATTGTTATAAACTTGGGATTACGATTAAGATTATAAAGAAAAACACAATACACAGATTTCTAAGCTATAGAAGACACATGAAATTAAAAATCATGTCATATTTTAAAGCCCAAACGAGGATTATGGTTTATTTTGCAAAAACCCTAGGAATCTGCAAGAAAACAATTAATAGTTTCAAATTGGGGTCTTCAGATTTTGACCTGCAAAATAGCTTAGAATCTACCAGAATGAACAAGAACCTATCAGGATTGTTAGTGGAAACCAAATGAAGAGAAAATAAAGTTCTACAAATGCAAAAATGATTGCACAGAAACAATCAATAAATGCACAGAAATATAGAATAAATGCGCAGGACTAGCAAATGCGCAGCAACAGTCAACATATGCGCCGAAGGATTGGATGAATGCACAGAATTAGTAAATGCACAATAGAAGTGTATGTATGCATAGAAATTGTGAACATATGTGCAGAAACAGCCTGTAGAAATTTTCACACGGAAAACTAGAAAAAGATGTTAATTTGTGGGGGTAGGCCCCACAGTGGGCGCCAAAAATGTATGCAAAATAGATGTCCAACTACTCTAAATGAGATATTAACTAATATAATTAATAAATCAATCTAAATGCAAACATAATGAAGATTACAAGTTTAAATGAAGAAAAACAATAAAGTTACCTTCACCTACCTAATGCAACTTGTCTCCATTGCCCTCCTAGCTTTAGTTTCTTGAATGTATGTTGAGCTCTCAGATTTCCAAATGAGGCTCTTTTGTCCAAGACACTACCAAAGTGTGGAGATTGTATGAATGAATGCAAAATGGTCTAAAACCTTGATGATGCAAATGTATGATGGAATGCTTGTGAAAATGCTTGATTGCTTGAAATGGATGATGGAGTGCTTGTGAAAATGCTTGATCACTTGAATGCTTGAATACTTGAATGCTCACAAAGGGAGAATGGTGCTCCTTTTATAGGATTTTGGAGGACCTAAGCCTAGGTGGCATGATCCTTGGGTGGAGATTGAAAGGTGGAAGATCCTAGGGTTACTATTGACTTAGTTGAAGGGGTAGAGAGAAAGGGGGATATAGTTGGAATGTGAGAGAAAGAATAGGGAGGATGTTCCTCTTACATTGACATAGGGGAGAAGAAGATGGAAGAGAAAGACACATGTCAAGTGTCTCACAAAGACCATGGAGAGGAAAGAGGAAGGACTCGTTCCTCATGAGGAATCTTGGTACAAGTGTCCCATGAGTCATCTTGGACTCTTAGAGGTGGCTTGAGAAGCTCCTTAAGAATAGGGATTGCTTCTTGACTTGGTATAGGAGAAGAAATTTTGTCATGAAACCAAGTATTATAAGGCCACATAGCCCTTAAGAATAGGACATGTGTGGGTGAGGATAATGATTAATTATTAATTAATGATAATTAATTATTTTAGCCAAGGTGATGTGTAAGGTGACTAGGTTTATGAGGTGGACTAGGGGACTTAGTCATATTTAGTGATTTTGTATTTAATCAAATCACTTTTAATAGGACTAATTTAGAAGACCTAGGACAAGAAGCATTGACTATAGTGAATTTATTAAATAAATAGAAGAAATAAACATTAATTAAATAATAAATATTTAATTAATTAATTAATCAATGAAGCCATTTTTTAGTGTATACAGAATCTAACAATTGTTTTGTGTTCCTAGGATAGTTATAAGCACTTTTCATTTAGTGAGGTAGTCAATTAGAGGTAGTATATAGTCGTAGCTAAATTGTTTTGTAACTAGGAGGTTCACTGGTCCTGTCCTGACTAGTCAGTCAAGTCATGGCTCCCCCATGAAATCTAACCATGGGAAACACCTAAGGGTAGATGGAAATGTTAGGGGAGTTAGTAATGTACATAATTGTATAGTTAGGAGTCTTAGAAGTGCAATTTTCTATTTTTAGATCCAAGCCCTAAGCGAGCATGCACTATCTGGTTAGAGGTTTGGAGGAGTAACAATGAGCTTTCATGAGTAGGGGAAGAAGGTACTGTATGATCCAAGTACATGTACAGTTAGGTTTTAGTATTACCTTGACATGCTAGGTTGGTTGAGTTCATCCCAATCAGTGAAGACAAGTTTTGATTGAGTTTTGGTGAGTGTTGCAGACTGTCCTAGTTTTTAGGCCTATTAGCCCTATAAGACCTAGTTTATAGTAACCCTATGTACGGATAAATTAGGGTTTTGAGACTTAAAAAATCCTTTGTAAGGTGGAAAAGGGTATTTGGATATGGTCTTATAATTTTGAGGTCTTTGGAAAAATTTTGCAAGAATTGAGAAAAACACACTGTGTAGGGCTACAAGGAGATAAGCCTAATTAGGCCTCTTGAAGACAAAAACTTGAACTTGACTGAAAATTGAAAGGAGATTCCTCAAGATGGATTCAAAATTGATTGAATACAGTTTCTACATGGTGTTGGACACCCCTTCAAGTGATTCATGAATATTAGTGTGGGAATTGACACTTAGACCCTTCTAAGTGTAAGTTGGAGAAGTGGAGATTTGAACTAACTATAGGGTGTTAGTATTTCAAAGGGTGAAGCACAAGTGGAGAATCTTAGAGGAGAGTAGGATTAGGACTTAGTTAATGATCTAAGCCTAATAAGGACCTAGAGGAGATTAGGATCCTTGGAGAAGATAAAGAAGATCTTCTTAGTAGATTGTGCAAACAAGCCCCTTGGAACACTCACATCAGGTCCACTCCCACCGTTATGAGGAGATAACACCAGGCCTCACTCAAGAAGACATAAAAAAAAACAAGACTAATGCAAAGTCACATTGGATAAAATGGTTATGAGGTTAAAAAGTATAAATGATAGAATGAAAGGGCTACAACTTGACCACCACTCTGAAAATTGATTTCTTTGTTCGAGCGCATGGCGGACAATTTGATCCTCCATACATGGAGGGTCTTTAATGAGTATACCTTTTACTTCCTAGTATGGGCTCTTCTTCAGATGGACTAAAATTTTCTTTAATTGATGGAAATGCAGAGTCCTTGTCTAAACCTAAGGTGGTTGTAGGAGAAAACCAGGCAAGAAAATCCTTGAGGCAAGCATTGGTGGCAGCCTCAGTCTGGAAAGATGGTGCTAGGTTCATCGACAAGGACTAGGGAGGTGATGGAGTTGATGGAGAAGGATCTAGACCAAGAGGTAAGGTTTATACCTTCAAGCACCTTTTCATTTACCCTAATATTGATATTTATAATGTGATTAAGGTGGAAAGGAGTAGGCTCTGTGAAATTGTTGTATTCATTGTTGCACAAGATGTTGATAAAATCCCTTCCTGTGTCTCTATGAACAACTAGCTTCATGCATTTTGGAGTATTAAATTAGGGTTTAAATTCTCCTTATGAAGAATGATTCAAAAAGGTCTTTTCATCATCTTCTTTCATGATTCAACCAGTCAAAAGGCCATGGTTGATAAAAAGTTTTGGACCATTCAATCTTGCAACTTTTGTGCCCTGTTTTAGTTGAATAGTGCTAATTTTGAGGAGAATATGGCATTTTCATTCCCTAGATGGATTACCATTAGATAGATACCTCCATTTCTATGGAATGTCTTGTCAAAAGCCCTAGAATCACTAGGTAGATTCATTCATTTTGACCAATATAGTATCCTACTCCCACATATGGATGCTATATTTTTTATTTCCATTAAACCTGGAATAGACATTCCAGACAACTTGGTATTTGTCTTGGATCATGGGTTGTTTACATGTCTGATGGATTATCTAGGTGGTTTGAACTCATGTTTTCTATGCAAGAGGGATGACCATAAGAGGAGGAACTTCCCTCTCTTGGCCTCTACAAATAAGCATCAAGCCTCCTCAAAATTTGAGGCCAAACAAGCCAAGCCTATGACCCTTGTCTCAAACCAACCAGCATCCTCTAAAATTTGAACTTGTGAACCCCCTAAGAACCCTATCTTTGGCTCTGATATTTGCACCTATGTTGAACCTAAGCTTGGTAATGTTAACTTTGATAAACTTCCTCTTTCTCTTGGATTTGAAAAGGATTCCCTGGAGGAGCAAGCAAGGAAAGTCAACAAATAATGGGAATGGTGGTAAAATTCCACAAAAAAAAAAGAACAAACATAAATTTAAGAATGCCCAACAATGCGCTATGGACAGGAGTATAAGTAATGATGGTCCCTTCAAGAGAAGGAGAGGAAACATTAATGAGAAAATTGTAGACCACCCCCCTAATAACTTCCTCCAAGGAAGAGAGGACATTAAGGAAGGATATGTTAGGCAGAGTGTATAAGAAGAAGGGGCTAATGGGGTCAATGAGTGTTGTTGAGATGACATGAATACTATATTAGGGAAAAATGAGATGAATTCCATTGATCCCACCAATAGAAGTTCCTTACATGATTATGACCTAACAATCATTCTGGCGACCCCCCTGAGCCCCCTCTACATGTCCTCACCCCAATCCTTATAACCAATTTATCCTCAACCTCCCTTATGGGTTGGAGGATGTTAGCAAGGGGGAATTTTTTTCCTCACAATCTTAGAAATATAGCCTTACCCTCAAATAGATCTATAGTAAAAGTGGTGTTAACAAAAACTAGGCTAGCATGCGGCCATTTGTGGAGAGCCCATGGGAAGGAATTATCAATTCTAATAAGGTCAAAAGGAAACCTAGGGTGACTGATTGGCCCACTAAAACTAAGATCCCTATAATAGGAGGAGACAACAATGGTCCCAACAAAGGCAAGAGGAAAAGGGGAAGACTTGTAGGATCTATTAATAAGAAAGATACAAAAAAATTGCACTCACAATAATAACCTACCTAAATGTTACTCAAGCTTTAGGAATAGTTTGGGATGCTCTTCATAAATTATATGGATATTAAGATTGCCTCTTGGAATATTAGAGAACTTGAGTCCTCAGATAAGAAGTATATAGTGCAGAGTATCCTAAGAGTTAACAAGGGATTTGATTTTTTAATGCTTCAAGATGTTAGAGCAACCAAGTTCAACCAAGTTCACACTTGAAATCTCCCTGAAATGTATTTGGAGAGAAGCTACTGCCTACTCTACCACACATAACAGAAGGATAGGAGACACATATATTCTCATAAGCCCCAATTAGACAAAACTTGTCTCCAAATGGTGAATATCACCATGTAAATGGGAAGTTTGGATTATCTTTGAGTTTGAAGGTAGAGAATTTAGGATATTTTCAGTATATGCCTTTAATTACTATAAGGAAAGGATTAATTTAGGGAAATGGTTGTTTCAACTAGAGGATTTCCCTATATTCTGGGAGGAGATTTCAATATGGTAGTGAATTATCAAGACAAGTTGGGCGGTAATAGATTGGAATGGAAGAGCAACGAGCAGTTCTTCTGGAATATGATGGTAGTAAAATGAAAAATTATTGACCCACTTAGTGGCTATAAAGAGATGGGCACAAGGAAATTTGGTACACTTGGTGCAATTTTCCACAGGGAAGGAAAAGGATTTATTCTAGATTGGACATATTTTATTCTAATCATGAATTCTTTAACTGTCAAAAGGATGAGGCTGGTAGATTAGTTCGAGTTATCCCTTATACATTGTCAGACCATCACCTCATCACTAATAGGCTCATTTCCAATGGATGTAATGCTAGAATTTTCCTTAATACCTCCTTATTGGATGAGACAAAAATTAATAATGCTACTTATATGATAAGATGGTACAAAAAATTTATGGTAAAACATAACAATAAAAGAAGTAGATGGGCCCGGAATATCACAAGCTGGAAAACCTTTTTCCAAATAGTTGGGGGGAAAAGAGCAAGGGATACAAGATGGATAGATGGAAAAATTCAAGAGGAGTTAGCAAGGGTAGAAAATGACTTGCAATATGATCCCTTTTCTGAAGAAGCTAAATCTAAGTTGATAATAGCTAAAGATGCTCTCAAAAAACTCCAGAATGATAAAATCAAAGGAGTTAGATCAGATCTAGAAGTAAATTGGTGAAACATGGAGATAGAGACTCAAAATTATTTTTCAAGCTTCTTAGTTAAAAGAGGCCAGGGTTAGAATTGAGGATATTTGGGAAGAGGGTATTAGAATAGATGATCAATAAAATATTGTACAATCTTTTGCACAATTCTAATATAAGTTTTTCACATATGAGAATAATGGGGAGGTGAAGGCAAAAGCTACGAATAAAATCAAACAAGTTGTTCCTAGTAGATTCAAGGAAGAGTATTCAAACCTACTCAACAAACCTATCATCTTAGAGGAGATCGATGGTGCCATAAAACATATGGCACTAGATAAGGCCCCTATGCCTGATGGACTACCTATAGAATTATATAGGAAGAATGTGGAATGGATTGGGCAAGATCTGCTAGAGGTGTATAAGGAAAATTTTATACATGGAACCTTAGGAGGAGAGATCAACAGTGGACTTATAAAACTCATCCCTAAGGAGGGTGATAGGTCCTTAATAAAAAATTGGAGACCTATCATGCTCCTCAATGTATCATACAAGATCTTGGCCAAAGTCTTAGCTATTAGAATTAAAGAGGTGCTCCCAAAGATTATTGAATATAGTCAAATTAGTTTTGTTAAAGGAAGGTACATCTTGAAGAACTTGGTTACATGTTGGGAAGACATGGAGTGGGCTAAAGAAACTAATCAGAAAACATGTATGTTGTTACTTGAATATGAGAAAGCCTATGGAATAATTGAGTGGGACTTCACCTATCTGATGATGGAAGCACTAGGTATACCTATAGAGTTTTTGAAGATGGTCCAAACCTTGATGACTCGTGCTCTGGCCAAAGTCAAAGTAAATTGTGTGAGATCAAACAGTTTTAAATTGACAAGATCCATTAGGTAAGGTTTCCCACTTGCTCCAGCCCTATTTTTAATAGTTGATGAAGCAGTAGGATATATGATCTTAGATGATTCAATCCTACCAAGGATTAGGGGAGTGAATTTTTTCAAAATTCAAGAAGTTTCCAATGTGCAATTTGTGAATGATACCACATTATAATTAAGACTAGAGGTTGAGAATCTGATCACCTTTATGGAAAAGATCAATTTGTTTTGCACAGCCTCAGGTAGTAGGATCTCAATGGAAAAATCCATCTTCCTATGCTAAACAGAGGAACCTGCGACCTCACTTTCTTAATGGAATTTTAGATGGGAAGGACTAGATTACCAAGTGAAATATCTTGGCATACCATTATCTATAAACCCAAATATGAAAACAATGTGGGAATAGATTAAGAATAGAGTTGAAAAAATTAAACAAATGGGATAGCCAATACCTATCTATGACTGACAGAGTACAGGTGTGCCAAAATTATGTCTTCCTACTCCATCCATTATTCCCCAGCTTGGCTTTTTTGTCAATATCAGTTCAAATATCTCAAAATATCATAAGGGATTATTTATGGTCTAATGCCAAGGGAAAAAAAAGGGCATTTTTTTAGATGGGAATGGTGTATCATAGGTAAGAAAAATGAGGGACTAGGACTGAAATACCTAAGAATCCAATGGATATCTCTTTCCACTAAGTAGATTATGAAATATATGGAGGGAGATGAACCATGAAAAGTTATAATCAGGGATAATATAATAAGAGGATATCCTAAGAAAGACTAGAAATGGTTGAATATTCCATTAAATGATATCCTTGCAGGTGATATTGAGTTCAATGTGTAAGGATCAACAATTTTCAAATTAATTTGGAAAGGATGGAGCTTTGTTAAAAATGTATAATAGATAATAAGATAGTCCACTATAAAAATATGATATGTGGTAACGGATCTATTTGGTAGAATCTAAAAGCCAAGGGAAGGCCACTGGAATTGTTACAAGTTTTCTCAACTAGGCTTTAGAATGATTAAGGAATTTCCTGCATGGATGATATTATTCAAAATGAAACTCTCATTGACTGAGAAGAATTGAAAGATAGATTTGATCTGCCCGAATCTCAATATAGCACATTCTTTGTTTTAAGAACTGCTTGTAGGAATATCAATCTTCCTAAAGACTTCTATGTAGACAACAACTACCACCTCCTATTTAGGTGGTTTGATGGTACCCTACTCCCCAAAACCAAATCTAAATAGTTGTATGGCCTCCTTACTAAAGATTGCTCCATTTTTTCCAACATGAACACCTGTTGGAATCTCTATCTTGAGCTTGATGAGTGGTCTAGAATCCATTATAACCTTTGGTCTTCCCTTGCTGGGCCTAAAATTAAGTGTTTCCTTTGGAAGCTCCTATCACATAGCCTACCTTTCAGACTCCTCAGGGTGAACCTAATATAGGTTCTTATTGTAGTCTCCCAGGATATTTCATCCATGTTTTCTTTGACTATCCCTGTGCTAAAGAGATATGGGGGGTATTTAGATTATTTCACATATTTGAGGTTACCATATTTGGTATTTTATCTGGTTTCATTAAAGATCTAAAACAATCTTTTAAAAATTTTGTTTCTCTTCTCTTTGTCTTAATCATGTGGTATATATAGAAATTAAGGAATGATAATGTTTTTGGTGGACTTTCTAGGAACCTTACTGAGTCTCTTAAGAGACTCATTTTTCATAAATTTGATGTGCAGACTACACTGGTCATAAAGAAAAATAAAAAGAAAAAGAAGCTAAAAGACCTTTTCAAACATGGCATGGTCAGACTTGGCTCTTGTGAAGTCTCTCATGGATTCACTTGGACACGGGAGACCTAGGAACTGACCCCTTTAAGGCATATTTACATAATTTTATGGTAGAAGTGGAAGATCATAAGAAGAAAGAGAGGCATCAGAGAACTCAAGTAATTAGAGTTTTTCCTATTACTACTATACCAAGAGCAACTGTACTAATAGAAGAGATCCTGAGATACCCATATAATCAGCACATTAAAGAGGAAAAGATCCTTCAATGGATGGAGGGTCTGTAGGCCTGGGTGACATGGCTACCTCATAGGGAGGGAGAAATTATATGATATTCCTTTTGGTATATAGTTTCTCTTTTTTGTATATGTGGTAACTTGACATGCAGACAGTGGTGTTATTTTATAATGTATAGGTTTTCTATTATAGATATAGACAAATAGGTGTTGTTAGATGTATATGTAGGTATGGTACTCTCTCGAACATATATGTCTAGTTTTTTTTGGTTGCTGGTAAGTACAAAACACCTGGGTGTAACATTTTTTTATGTAAACATATATCTTAAATAGAAAAAAATGTATAAATGATCAAGAGACAATCAGGTGTACCAAATACAATGTAGAAACCTAGAACACATATAGGGAAGTGTCATCACATTTTCATCTACTTGAGTTATCCTAGATGGTTTAGTCTATACCTCAAATTTCCATAGTCCATGGATGTCAGGACAGTACCTTGAGGTCCGATGAATTCCAAGGCATGATGCAGGGAACAACCCAACATAAATGTAAAAGAGACTAGGCACCACTATATGCATTTATCCACTTGATTTAGAAACCCCATATGTAAACTTTGGTCTTAAATGTATCTTTTCATATCATATTTCAATCCCTACACTGACCAAAAGTTGTGCAAATATCAATCCAAAAGATCATATCACATTATTAATGGCTCTAAGACAAGATCTGAGTCCACCGCCATGAAAACCCACTGAGAAAACATTTAAATATTTAAATTTTGGTTATAATCATCATAGGTGGCATGGAAAAAGACTTGGATGGATGAGATAAAATATTTCTTAAACTTTAAAACATAGCTGTGGATTCCCCTTAAGTTATTCGGGCACCAAGATCAGATTCTGCCAGGTGTCATACAGGCACAATGTCTCAAAGACTATCTTCCAATCATCTTTACCTTCAACAAAAGTGTCATCTACTAGATCAAACTCAACTAGATCATCCCTTCTCTTCTATAATTCATAGATCCACAAGAAGATCAGGACAGGTGGAAAACAGGCGCAATGCCTCCAACATTATCTTCGCCGCATATTTACCTTAAGGCTTTACGCCCACCGTCAGATCCTTTCAAACTTATCTGACCTTTATCTTACTCTCAGTATCAAAAGTTTAGGTCCCACTTAACTAGGTAGGACATGTGGACACCAAGCTCAATGCCTCAAAGGATTTATGCATCTTCTTCATAAGTCAAAGTGTTGACCATTAGATCTTTTCAAACTTGACAGCCTTTTACCTTTATTACCATGTTGCTAATCTGAATCCACTTGGAACATGTGGTGCAAGAACACAATGCCTTGATGATTAATCTGACTGCATCTTAGCCTCAAGGCTTTACGCTCACTATTGGATGAAATTTAAGTTTTATTCTTGTTACCTTTACTTTAACCTTAGATCTAGCCCGCTACTTTCCACGTGTTCATCAGGTGCAATGCCTTGAATGTTAGATCTTACACATCTTGAGTTTAAGTCAAAGTGTTGACCATATGGTCAAATATGACTTGATCACTCATTAACTTTTCTTGATCTCTGGTCATCTCCCACAAACCTCCATGTGTCACCATGGTGCATTGCCTTAAAGACTATATGAAAATCATCTTATCTTTGAGGAAAAGCACTGACCACAGGATCAAAACTAACTTATCTGCTTGTTAACCCCACTTAAAGGCTCATAAATTATCCCACAACCTTCCACATGGCCAATAGGCACAATGGCTTGAAGGTTAGATCTTGTGCAACTTGTGAATGAGTCAAAATGCACATCGTAGACCTTCCTCTAATTTGATCAAACTTTACCTTGTCTTAAGCTCTGACCACTTTCCACGTGGTTGTCTGTCGTGATGCCTTGAATGGTAAAAAGCTTCATCTTCATGATCAAGGGAAAGCACCGACCATCAGATCTTCTCGCATGTTCACAAACTTTATCGGCCCTTGAAAACCCAGATTTGATGATATCAGCAATGCTACGTGGCAAAAGGGAGCGATGCCTTAAACCATTAAGAACATCATCTTGCACTTTAAGGAAAAGAAATAATCATTGATTAAGAAAGACATGAACGGGAGATGTAAAGTATAAATTTCATTAGGGAAATAAACTTAGGACTTAGGGAAATATTAAAACCCCGCTAGGATATAAGACACATGAAACCTAAAGACTTAAGTGATAAAGTGGCCCCACTTGACAATGTTAATTAAAACACATGGGCTTATAAAACTTAAGTGACTCTAAAAAGGTAACGTGAAAACATAACAAGTCTTGAGGGTTTAGGGTTTTAGCCAAGATTTTGAATCAACAAGACTTAGGGATTTAGGCCAGAGACCAGAAAGAATTGCAGAGACATCGAAAGAAGGCATGGAACCATGCAAATTTTGAATAGGTCTAACATATTCAGTGGCTTTAATGATAAATTTATATCCTTTGGATGAGGAGGGATATATTTTCCCTACCAATTCAAAGGCCCATTTTTGGAATGGCCAGTGTGTGATAAAAGGTAACAACTCTCAAGCAGGTGCATGCATTAGGTTGTCGTGTAGTTGGAATTTTTTCTAGGACTTGGAAAATTACATAACATCTTTCTCCATGGAAGACCAGTGGTATTCCACCCTTAGGAGTTTTGTATCCAACAAAATACCATTCAAATGAGACCCACAAATACCTTCATGGACTTCCTTTAGTGCATGTTCAAACTCTTCACATTCTAGACACCTAAGGAGAGTACCATCTAGACCTCATCTATATAAATTGTTAGTTATGATCAGATAATGTGTGACATTTCTTATAAGGTTTCTCTTCTCATTTCTAGATAGGTCATCAGGAGTTATTTGGTCATGTTGGTAGGAGTATATTTGGTTGTATCGAGAGGATTCAATTCCCATAATTGAGCATACTATTTGGGATTATGGGGAATCATAGGCTGGAAAGGGGAGTTCTTCCACTAGGAATTCATAGTGAAATTGATACTATTCCAACTGTAACATTGAAGCCAAAGTAGCCATAGCATCAGCTATCTTGTTTTCTTCTCTTGGTATTTTTTGGAAGGTGATAAAGATAAAGTATTTATTTAGATCATCAACCATCCTTTTATATGGTGTAAGCTTCTCATCTTTGGTTTGGTATTGATCATTCACTTGATTGATCACTAACTAAGAATCCCCTTAGATGTGAAGCTCTATGATTTTCTATTTGATAGCTAACTTTAGTCCATTTTCCAAAGCTTCATACTCATCTATGTTGTTTGTGCAAGGAAAGATTGTCTTGTATGCTTTGAGGATTTTGCATCCTTGAGGCATTATAAAGTGTACACTGGCTCCAGACCCTTTCTCTGTGAATGAGCCATCGAAGAAAATTTTCATTGAGTAATTTATCAGATGTAGGATAGCTTCATGAGGGAATTCTATGATTAGTGGTTTACATTATTCAAGAGGAGCATCCTCTAGATGATTAATAATGACTTTTCCTTTGATAGATTTTCTATCTATGTATTCAATGTTTAATTCCCTCAGAATCATCACCCATTTTTCTAGTCTACCAATCAGAGTTTCCTTGTTTAACAAGTACTTTAAAGGATCATTTTTTGCAATTAGCTTGATATAATGTGCAAGCCTGTAATGTCAAAGCTTTTTGAAGCAAATACCACCGCTAAAAATGCTTCTTCAATAATGGTGTAATTTTGTTCATATGAAACCATTGTCCTGCTTATGTAGTAAATTTCTCTTTCCTTTCTTGTTTTATCATGGTGTGCTAGTAAATCTCCAAGTGATGTTTTAGTAGCTGAAATATATATAGTAGGAGAGGTTTTCCTGGTATTGGTGTCATCAAGACAAGCGGATTTTCTAGGTACTCTTTGATCTGTTAAAAGTGATTTTTGCATCCTTCATCCCACAAAAATGGTATTCCCTTATGTAACATTTTTTTGAAGGGTTGGGTTTTATCTGCTAGCTGTGAGATAAACCTCCTGATTGTCTGTAACTTTCCTTGTAATGTTCTGATTTGGCTAATATTCTTGGCGGTTGCATTTCCATAAATAATGCTACTTTTTATGATCAACTTCAATTCCTTTTGCTGAGACAATGTGCCCAATGATTTTTCCTGATGTCACACCAAAGGCACACTTTTTCGGATTTAGCCTTAGTTTGAATTGTTCCATCCTGTTAAATATTTTCTCCAAGTCAGCCAAGTGTGTAATTCTCTTTGTTGATTTTACCAAAGTGTCATCGACGTATTCCTCCATATTCTTATGTATCATGTCATGGAATATGGTCGTCATATCCCTCTGGTATGTTGCTTCTATATTTTTGAGACCAAAAGGTATAACATTCCAATAGAATGTGCCCCAAGCACATGTGAAATCTATCTTTTCCTGATCTTCAGGTGTTATTTTTATTCTATTATATCTCGAAAATGCATCCATGAGTGAATACATCTTGTATCCTATTGTCAGTTCCACAATCATGTCAATGTTGGGAAGTGGGAAATCATCTTTTGGACAAACTTAGTTTAAATCTTAGAAATCTATAGAGACTCAAATTAATTTATCAGTCTTAGAAACAGGCACAATCTTTGAGATCTAGTCGGGGTATGTTATAGCTCTAATGAATTCTTCTTTTAATAACTTTTATAGCTTATCTTTAACCAATAGTGCTACATGAGGATGCATCTTCCTGATCTTTTATTTAATTGGTTTGACACCAGGAGTAATCGAAAAATGATGCATCATCAAGTCCTAGCATGTCTGAGTATGACCATGCAAAGTTGACCTTTTTTCTCAAAAAACCTGAGTGAACTGTTATTTCTCTTTTTTAGACAAGGATTATGCTAGATATATTTGTTGAGGTGATTCTTTTGTTCCCAGATTGACTGGCTATATAGGCTCTATAAGCACTACGGACCTCTCCTGAAAGTGATCAGGCAAGACATAAAGTTTCACATCCTCTGGCACCTCTAGGAGGTTTTCACCATTGGATACGTCATTTGTTTTTACTATTTTGGGTTATGACACTACCACAAAGTGGTTTTCACCACCAGCCCTCTTTTTCTTTGTCTTTTTATTTTTAAGACTAAGAAACTGTGTATCCCCTTTTGTCATGTTTACGCTCGTTGCACTGGTGGAAGAGGGGAGGGGCTCAATAGAATTTAGGTAACAGGCTAGAGTATAGTCATTTTGAGAATAGAATATTTTTAAAGGCTCACTAGGATTCCACTTGTAACATAAAAAATAGAGAAGAATGATGATGATGTTACTAAAATGTAAAGGATAAAAATGGGGTTCTTGGTTTAGGAGGTGTAAAGATGAAAATTTTTTGGTTAATTATTATTTGTGTTGATTTCCTTAACCCCACTTTACCCTTACTTGAATTTTATTGATTGTATATTGCAATTGTGATTGTGATTAAGGGAAGATAAGATACTCCTTTCTTTCACCCTCAAATACACAAATAGGAGATCTAATTTTGATCAACCTAAAAGGGTAAATGCACAAATGAATCCACTATTTGGAAAGAGACCAAGAAAGGGGATCTTAAATTCTGTAATTTGGTTGATTAATATGATTAATGATAGTAATCGAAAAGAATAGGAGAAAGTACCAACCTCCCAAAATGGCAGATCAAAGATTGTTGTTTTTTGAGATCTGTAGACTGTTTCTAGAGAAGCTGACAGTTGATACCAAACCGGAACACAAAGACGGACAAAACCCAGAAATATTTTTTTGTTCCAATATCATCTTATGAAAAAGGTTGACCCTGTACCACTTTTTCCAACTCGGTCTGCTCAACTCTGAAAGTGTCCTTGTTCGCACAGTCTAAAAGAAATCCGAAAAGGGTATCCAGATCTGGCCTCGGATCTATAGTCCCGAACCTGTACCTACAAGAAAAATGTTTGTTTGTTGTGGGGGAGGGGTTTGCCTTAGTCAAACCTGATTTAGGAATTAACCTTTAAATCAATAAAGTATGGAAAGCTAACAAGTAGTATAATTGAATCTAATAGTGAAGCTATGATATTGAATAGATATGCACTTGTAATTCAAATGTGGCAAGTATGTAAATATGAAAGCATGGACTTTAGAAACCATAAACCTCCATGATTTTATGCTTGGAATCCACCTTGAAAGATTTTTGAGGATGCACAAAGGATCTTGAAGAAAGATCACACCACCATGATGGCTAGATCTAGGATTTGAATAATGAATCTTGAATGTTTGCACCTAATTCCTTCAAAAGCTTGAAAGCTTGAATCCTTGATCTTCAATGGAGAACTTGAATTCTTGAAAAGAATACTTGAACACCTTGAGAACAATGGATGCTTGAGAAAAATCCTGATTAGAGCCTTTTGCACTTGGAAGACTTAGTTTGCTTGATGATGGTTAGAGAAAATGAGAGGAGAAAGCTCCCTTTTATATGAAATTAGGGCACAATCTTCTAAGGAGGCATACATAGGATAATTAAATCATCATTTAAGCATTTACCCCTAGGAGAGGACCTATATTAAATATAATTTAGGAATCCATGATTCAGAGCCCAAAACAGCCGACCCGGGAGCGGGAAGAAACTTTTTTGCAAAGACTGACAACTGGGAAACTGTGGGATTCTGGGTTTGGGACCCTGGGATAGGGTCAAGGTTGGCCCTATCCTAGGATAGGGTTGAGCTTGACCCTATCCTAGGGCAGGGATGAGGTCGACCCTGTCCTAGGAGGTCAACCCTATCCAAGGAGGTCGACCCTGTCCCTGCATCCCAGAAACAGAGTCCTGCAACCCAGAATGTAGAAATCAGTCCTGAAAGTGGTATAAGGAGAAGTAGATCAGGGGGGGTGATGCAAAAATGGGGGGATGATGTAATGGAGGTCAAATACATCCCCTAAGGAGGGATAAACACTCTTAACATGGAAGTGCTTCCATTTTTAGATGATACATTAAGCCCCCACTTTAGCGGGAGTACAGAAATTGAACGTGCTCACGGTAAAGTTAGAAGAAAGAGATCCTGGTGGATTGCAATCAAGATAGAATATCACTAAGCCAGGAACATGATCCCCCAGAATAAGGATTCTAGCTTATCATACGTACATAAATATATGGAAAGTAAAGAACATTCAATCATAGAAAACATTTATGACGACATAAGTAAGACAAGAACAACACTATTGATAAAATAGCTTCATGATCTAATACTACTAGCATGAAAGCAAAAGAGAGAAAAAAAAAATTGATTACCTCTCCTAGTAATATGCCCACCTTACTATGAATCACCAAGGAGGGAGAGCCCCCAACAAGTTCACCCATAAAATATGCTTGTAATTGTGAGTGCGTCTTCTGACGGCTTTTTGAAAATACCCATAGATCCACATTCTTGTGTCACTATGGAGTATAAAATGTGTGTCCATTCAGGATTTAGAAACTTATGTGTGTTGTGTTACCTTTCAAGGATTAAGCATATCGTAAAAGGGTGCATATCTCTTCAGGATTTAGCAACTTATGTGCGTTACCCTTTGAGGATTTAGCAAAAAAGTAAAATGCATGTCTCTTCAAGATTTAGCAACTTGTGTGTGTTACCTTCTGAGGATTTAGCAAACATAAACGTAAAAATGTGTGTCTCTTTAGGATTTAGCAACTTATGTGTGTTACCTTCTGAGGATTTAGCGTGTTTGGGCTCTATTAACCCTTTATCTTTTCCTAGGGGTCCTTTTCCTTTATGCCCCATTTGTTGCATGATTTGATATCCTTTACCATATTTCAGTGGGGAAATTTCAACATGATTAACTTCTTGGTCATTCTCTATTAGAATAACTGAGAGGGGGGGTGAATCAGTAGCCTTAAAACTAATTCCAATAATTCAACCAAAACTTATATCACAAATATATTATCCTCTAGTTATCTTTTAGTCCATCAAGATGTATGCCTTAAATAACTTTATCAAATATAACCTGCTCGGTAAGATATATTGTTTATCTTTTCTAGCCTTTACTGAGTAGCAGCAATTAAACTTAATGTTTCTCAACCAATCCAGTTTTAGTAATGTGTAAATTAAACTATCAATTCAATGAAATAAATACACATTTGACACATGGATTTTAATGTTGAAACCATGTTAAGGGAAAAACCACTTGGGACCTGTAACCCAAAATTTTCACTCTTCTGAAGTGAGCTCGATGAAGAGCCAACCTTGTTAAAGGTTACAAACACACTGTTAAGTGCAACCTTGTTAGAGGATTCAAAACTAACAGTTTGTCTTTTTACCTAGCATTCACTATGTTGTCAACAAGAAAACCTTTTGATACTCTTGAGTATCTCAATACAATAAGGATGGTTAAATCCCACTCGGTTAAGAGATTTTTTGAATCAATGGTTAAACTGAAATAGTAAATGATCTGTTCAATAATACAACTTTAACTTGTAGATTTTCAAATCTATGGTTAGTCCAGTAATACCTCTCTGATCAATATTCTCTTTAGTTCCTTTTCTCCCCTTCTTTCTTCTATTCTTCTTGGTGAATGCTCTATCTTTTTTTGTTTGGTGTCTACAGAATTCCTTAGCTCTGTTCTTCAGCCTGTATGATCAGATCTGCATTAAGACTTCTATCTTCATCAGAATTATATTTAGAATTCTTCTATTTCATAATGAATTACTTTTCTCTTTATATAGACATGATTTATCTATTCAATCTCCTTTTCTTCATTGTAGATCACTTCTTGATCTATAAAACTCAGTGTTCTTGCTTTAATCCATAAAGCTCTCCTTTAGTTTTATTCTGTATATCTCTCCTTGATAACTACGTTGTGAATCTCTTTCATGATTTAGTTCAACTGATCGATAAGAACAAAGAAATCAATTAGTTAACTCTAAAAGTAGCTCCTTCCAGCTAAGTGTTTTTGTCACTCTTTATCTTTAGTTCTGATTGGTGATCAACTTGAGTTAACTCGTCCATTGACTCCAATTGTCCTCAGTAATAAATTTAGTTATGCTCGATTACTACAGTGCTCGGTATACATTGTGATCTTTCTCGGTGGCATTTGCTCAGTTTCTACTGTCCGTCAGTATGCACTATATGTTGGTGTTTACTGTCACTCAGTGTACACTGTCACTTGGTGTATACTAGATTTTTTATGTTTTACCAATAATATAAACATTGTCTCTTTAGCTCTTGAATTTTATGACAATATGTGTATGACTAATTAGATTACATCAAGTTGACATCAATGATAATACAATACATTAAGTGATTTAATGTCTTGCATTCACTTTTGCATCTCGATGATCATCAACTTATCATCTTCAAGCATTTAATCAGTTATAGTTCATCATGATCTTCTCCTTTGTAAATCCAGGAAAGGATAACCTTCTTTGCATTCTCTTCTGAGAGAGAAAAACAAGATTTTACCATACTAGTCCCTTCATGTATTTCCAATTTCTGAGTACTAGAAGGATTGAATGATGATGAGGGAATTCCATAAGATCTAGGGTATGTAGGGATATTATCCATTGAGGGAAAAGGATGTAACTAATATTCTCCCATCCCCATGCTTTCAATTTTCAACTTCTCTTCAAAGGTCTTTAGGAGTGTCATTCAAGAATTTTATGATTCTTACTCATTAGACACTTCCTTATAATGTAGAACCATGTTGTATTCTTTCTTCAAAGTGTTACAAGAGTATGTGATATCATCCAGAATAGAGACCTCCACTCTTTTATGTGGGAATTTTACACATTGATGATATGTTGAGGGCACCGCTTGCGTGTAATGAATCCAGGGTCTCCCTAATAAAATGTTATATGCTAGAGGTAAATCCAACACTTGGAAAATAACATCTCTCTCAATTGGTCCAACTCTTATAGGTAACACAACTAATCCATTTTATGATCTTTATTCCTCATCATATACCTTTATGGTTATCTTCCTTTTGGGATCTATAACATGTTCTAAAATACCCAATGTTGTCACGAGTTTAAGAGTATAAATATTTAAATCAGTGCCACCATCTATCAAGACATGTTTGAATCTATGTTTATGGATCAATACCTCTATATGCAATGGTTAGTTATGTGGATGATTCAATGATTTATGGTAATGAGGTGAGTTCATGTGGCCTACCATAGTTTGGAACCAATCGACACCAAGGTCCTTTGGAATAGTTGTTTCTAAAAGAGCCATTTCAATAATCTCCTAATGTGATAGTGAGATTTTAAGTAGTTCCAGAATGGAAATTTGGGCTGGAGTTCTTTGTAACTGATCAACCAAATGATAGTTCACAGTTGAAATTGACACAACCATTTTATTTGATGTTGAGGGATTTAATGCAATAGGTCAAGTTTAGATGATGAAGCTAGTCCCTTAAGAGTAACCTTAACTTGATTCCTTGTTAGAGCATTAGCAGATTCAAACTTTTTTTGTTTTTTATGATGATCACATTAACTGATTGATTAGATGGTTGAAGCATGTGGATCCCATTGTCATTATTAGAATAGGTGTAATTTACATTAGATCCTTGAGTCTTTGAGGATTCCCCTTTTTCTTACGAGGGTAGAGGAAATTTAAAAGCCTTGCAATCACTATTTGAGTAATACCCATCAACTAGGATGGTTTCATTATCAATTAGGTCTTGTATGATATGCTTAAACTTCATGCATTCGTTAGTTAAGTGTCTTTTGTTCTTATGATATTTTCAGAAGTGATTATCGTTTCACCACTTGGGTTTGACTGCCAATTCCCAAGGCTTTGAGTCTAGTATCATGATGATTTTGTGATCCACCAGAGTCTTTAGTGCGGTTTTGAGAGGTTCTCCAAGAGGAGTGAAATTTTGTTTGGGTTTGGGTATCGAAGGTGCTTTGTCTTTCTACATGTCTAGGTTAATTTTGAAAATTGGTGAAGTATTCCCATTATTATTAGTAGCTTGGATTCTACTAGATAGGTTTAATACTAGTTCCTTGGGTTTGAAATCGGATGACTCAACCACTCCGTCATTGACCGCATTCTTGTTATTTTTCTAATACTTTCTTTTATCTTTACCATTGTTATTGTTAGAATTCCTGGAGGTTTTAGCATCCTTGTATAAGGTGAGTTCACCTTTCTTCATGAGAACCTCTTCTATTTGGATAGCACTTTCCACTAACTCACTAAAGGAAGTATGCTTTTGAATTTGGGTTGTGTAATTCAACTCAGGTACCAATTTGTTAATGAAGATGTCAATTTTCTAAATTTTTGGGATTTGTCTAGGATATCTTGCAAATATTTTTCTCCATCTTTGGAGGAATTTGAAAAAAGATTCACCATTGTTTTGTTTGGTGACTGTATGCAAGATTTTTTAATAATAATGTTGGATGAACATTTGTACAAGCTCATCAAATGTTTGAATACCTTGCAAGAGTTTTATGAACCATTCCAAGGCTTGGTCCCAGAGGCTCCCTGGGAACAATCGCATTAGATATGTCCTTTCGTACATGAACTCCATGTTGAGAGCACAAAATTACCTCATATTAGAAAATAGGAAGGGACATATAGACTCCAACAAGTACTTGTTAGAGGATTTCTCTTTCACTTTCTTCAATTCTCTAAGCTCGCACCTCATATCTTGTAACTTTTGAATGAGAATGGTGATGGGAGACTCTTCCTCTTGTTGTATAAGTTCATTGATATCAATGTCATGAGGAATTTTAATACCAACAGATGCTAAGTGCATAAAGTATTTATCCTTTTCCATTTTCATGAGGATTTACATCATCTTTTGAAAGTGTTTTTCTTGTTTTTATCTCCCAATTTCTTCTTCAGTAGGTTCCTCAACTGAGGAGGAAACACTAGTGTGTTGACTTTTCTGCTCTTGGCCAGATCTCTAGTTGTATGCCAACATGTTGGATGTGTTTTGATGTGTAGTATGAGTTTTTTTATGTTGAAAGCTTGATGACTGAAACAAGGGTATTTAATGATATATAGTTGGTGTGTCTTGACTTGAAATCCTTTGAGTAGATATTGGTTTTTGACAAGATGAAGGTCACAGGTCAGAATCATCAATAGATTTTTCCTTTGAATTGAGATCATCTTTTTCTTGTTGGCTTCTAGTTTGTACCATGAAAGACAATTGTAGTTCAAAATTTAAGATGACTAGACTGTTGGGTCAATGTTAAATATTTCTAGATGATCACTTGTCTCTGATAATGGGAATATATGTGTTGATGAGAGATTTTTGATCTTGGTAACATGCATCATGTTTTGAGACTAGAATTTCTATTGGACAACACTTGTGATCGAGCTATTTGGGGTTTACTATTGATGGTATAGTGCATGACAAGTAAGACCATTCAAGAATATAGGAAGAAAGATGATGATGAGTCAAGCCACCTAATCAAGAACTGAAGATTTGTGTGAGAAGTTACTGTGTTTAATTCAATTCACGTAGATAGGCAGTAAAGTGAACATAAGGATACACAATATCAAAGTAACTTCCTAGATTCTAATGTGAGTTCATACAAAAATTCCTAGGTTCCCATACAATTTGTTTCTATCACATTGTTTTTTCGTACGACAATTCTGATGGGTGAAAATGATAGAGTATAGTAGGGACAGTTTGCCACTTGTTTTCAGTGAATTTTGGACCAACTTGCACAATATTGAGGTGAAAATGTTGTTATGTATGTGGAGCCTAATCAGACTCAAGTTCTTTTAGCATGGTTTCCCCCAGACTTATCTACAGGGGATTGGGGGTAGCTTCCCCAAGCTCGGAGTCAAGGGACAGAGCCCCTTGTGGGGTCCTAGGGCATTTTTTCCCTAATTAGGTTAAGTCAAAAATACTTGTGAAAAGGGCTTAGGGTTCAAGATTCATTGTATGAGGTATTTTTGTAGCTTCTTGTGACGGTATTGAGTTGCAGGTTTCATATTGTAATCACTAGATAATAATAAAGACATTGGAATCACTGTTGGTGGATGTAGCCCAGGGATTAGGTGAACCACGTTAAATTTTTGTGTTATTGTGTTCTCTTTTGTGTGTTAATATTTGCATTTTTTTACTTATTATTCTAACAAATGTCAATGTATGAAATTATTTTATGTTTTTTTAGTGTAAATTTTGGGTGATTCAAATAGATTAAACACAAAGGATTGAAAATAAAACACTTCCTATCCCTGGAGTCAATTTGGCTTAGTAAGAAAAATCGCGCTTGTTAACTTAGGCACACACCCAATAGCTAAGGAGAATATGACCACCACTCTCCACACAATTGGTATAGTGATGTTGTATTAGCTGACTCCAAATGCTAATGGGGGCATGATATGATGAGTGTATTGGGGGGAGTTACTATCTCCCTTGCACTTGGGTTATCCACTTTTGGAGGTGAACTAGATAGTTTCTACTCTATGGATTCTAGTAAGGGTCTTCATTCGAGTACATCCTTTGCGTCTATGCAAGCTTAATTCAAGTGTATATCCCTACAAATAACCTTAGCATTAGTAGTTATGTAAACATGATTGAGGCCCAAAGTTCCTACTATGTGTAAGGCGAGAACTAATTATAAGCTCAAATGGTACCCAACTTCTGACGCTTTAACCCCAAGAAGTAGATTTTCTTAACGTGAGTTGGAGTGGTGTGTTTTACACCTTGTTCTCATATGGGTGGGTATAGTGATGTTGTATTAGCTGAATCCAAATGCTAATGGGGGCATGATATGATGAGTGTATTGGGGGGAGTTACTATCTCCCTTGTACTTGGGTTATCCACTTTTGGAGGTGAACTAGATAGTTTCTACTCTATGGATTCTAGTAAGGGTCTTCATTTGAGTACATCCTTTGCGTCTACGCAAGCTTAATTCAAGTGTAAATCCCTACAAATAACCTTAGCATTAGTAGTCATGTAAACATGATTGAGGCCCAAAGGTCCTACTATGTGTAAGGTGAGAACTGATTATAAGCTCAAATGGTACCCAGCTTCTGACGCTTTAACCCCAAGAAGCAGATTTTCTTAACGTGAGTTGGAGTGGTGTGTTTTACACCTTGTTCTCACATGGGTCATTACCAATAGATTTTTACCTCAATGAGAAGGCCCATCTAAAAGGTATGCATTAAAATAAAATGAATATAAAAGAGAAGGTTTGGATTTATGATTCTTCCTCAAAGAAGAGAAGAGAATAATCTCCTATTTCTCTTTGTGTTTCCCAAACACATCAAACACTCCAATTTTTCCCAAAAGATTACTTTCCTAAGACAAGTTAAACATGTCTAGGTTTATGATCCTCCCTAAAAGGGAAGAGATCATAATCCCCTAATTTTTTATCTTGACTCACTCAAATAACAACAGTCCATAAGCACAACTGAGAGGGGGGTGAATCAGTTGTGAGACAAATTATTAAACATTAAACTTTATAAACCAAAACCTCAATTCAAATGATAACACAATAAATGGAAACAAAATAACACAATCCTTGTTCTCAAGGAAACCCTGTTAAAGATAAAAACCTAGTGGGAATTAGCACCCACAAATGATGTACTAACAGTATAGTATCCCTGTTAAAAGATTTAGACTTGTTAGGAGCTTATTAAAATATTACAGTACACTGTCCCTATTAAAGGACAGGCCCTGTTAGAAGTCAAGAGTAACAGTGGGGTCACTGCCCAGGCACACTACCCAAAGAAGGTTAAATCCACCCTCAATTTTTACAATCTAAACAAGTGTATATAAGAAATATACAATCCAATGAACTATCTGATAGAAACTATCTTTGCTTGGTCAGTTCCAATGAAGTACTACAATCACAAACTTTGCTCTACATCCAGTAGCCAATCAAGCTTCACATCTTCCACACTTCTCTATCTTTTCATTTACCTTCTCATCACTCCACTATCACATCTTTTCAAAATAAAAGATCTCTCATACATACCTTGTTACAATAACTGATTAGGTTGGACAATTAAGCTTTCTCAATATACAAATAATTATTTAACTCATTGCTAAGATACACAAGGTACCTAAAACAAGTAAGCATCAATTATAATACATCAGATATAATCCAAGGTCCATAATCCATAATGCATGCTATATCTTTGAAGTCGGTCGCAAATAGGTCTCCTCCATAATACACGCCACAACTGACATCACCAACAATCACACGACTTGCAAAAAAAATGAACATTCCTCAATATGCCTTTTGTCATCTCTTAAGCTTGCATAACTTAATTCATCGTCACCTGTAAGATATCCCCAAAACACAGAGACTCACTCTGTCAAGCATCACTGTCATAGTCCAGAAACCAATCTTCACTAAACATCTGTAACATCTCTAATATGAAACATTAAGCCAAGAGACCTTAGGAAATTCTTCATATCCTCATCTTTTCTCATTCTGATTCATCTATAGAGTATTTGTACACTTCAGTCAGTCATCATACAATAGTAATAACCAGTCAGTTCACTCCACAGAAACATATGTTGACATCAGTGACAAAATATGAATTCCAACAACATCAGTAGTACCCAGTTCTGATATCATCCAATAATCTCCCCCTTTGGCATTGATGGCAATGTATGGGAAATCTATCAACCCAAAATTACTCTCTCTCAATACATTCTTCTCAATATCCTCAACACAATTCTCCCTAAATCAATAGGTATTTTCACATAGAATCTCTCCCCCTTTGGAAACAATGGAAAAGGGTGCCATAAATCTTCTTTAATCTTGTATAAGGTGTAGCTTTTTAAAATCTTCATGTCTAATAGCCAAGTGCAAAATCACCCAAATATGCTCTATAGTGTTATTGGGATCACTCCCCCTAAGGAGTAGATCCATACATCAAGTCCAGAAAATGATATAGCTCTGAAAGCCACTAGACTAATGCATGCCTGCATCAATTAATTACCACAAGGAGGGGCTCTCACCCCAAGCATGCTTCTGAGATACTTAAAAGCATCTTTTGCCAAAGGTTTTGTAAATATATCTGCTATCTTTTCCTTTGTGCTAATATACTCTAGTCTAATCTCTTTCTCTGTCACCTTATCTCTCAATAAATGATACTTAATAGAAATATGTTTAGTATTTGAATGCATTACAGGATTCTTCGACATATTTTGTTTTCTAGTCTTATCACAATGGATAACTACTGGCTCTTCAAAAATTATTCCAATGTCCTTCAGCATTTGTTTCATCCAAACAACTTGTGTAAAATTTATAGTAGTGGAAACATACTTGGATTCAGCAGTAGACAGAGAAATACAGTCATGCTTCTTACTTAACCATGAAACACGCCTTTTTCCAAGAAAAAATGCTCCACCACTTATACTCTTTCTATCATCCACATTACATGCCCAATCAACATCAGTATAAACTTGTAAAATAAAGTCATCTTATTTTTTATACCATAATCCATATTCTATTGGTCCTTCTCCTTCTCCTCCTCCTCCTCCTCCTCCTCCTCCTCCTCCTTCTCCTTCTCCTCCTCCTCCTCCTCCTCCTTCTCCTTCTTCTTCTTCTTCTTCTTCTTCTTCTTCTTCTTCTCCTCCTTCTTCTTAGTTGTACAACCGAAGCTTGACCTATGGGCCCTTTCTTCCTGTTTATGACTTAAATTAATCCCACCGTATCCAATTACTTCTCAAAGAAGTGTTCTATCCTTCCAATAGTTTACCTTTGAACTCAATAACCTATTAAAGAATCTTGTAACACCGCTCGGTAACCACTCTAGAGTTCTCGGTATCTCATCAAACTCGATTACTACTCTTATTTTGGCTTCACTGATCAGTCTCAATGGCAGTTTCTAGTGGCACAATAATTTCCTATTTCCAACCTCACCGAGTGATATTTCCTTTTTCTAGATCTTCAACCTCTTTCAGGGACTTATGTATGACTCCAAGTTGTAGGACCAACTCCACTCCAGCACCCCTTAACCCTTACCATGTTCAAAGACCTAATAAGCCTACTTAGGCTTGGTTAACAAAGCAATTGTTTAGGAATGGGTACACCGATTTGATCTAACACCTCAGAATTTTTCTTCTTATCCAACTTGTTCCAAATCCCCAATCTACCAAGTCATGCTACTCCTTTTGGCTAACTGTCTACACATACTCATCATTCTTAGGCTAAACACATGGGATTATTTAACCTAGGGCTTGAGGGAAAACACACAAAACCAACCCTTCCCATCTTGAGCCTTTAGAACCTCTACAAATACATCCCTAACTTGCATTTCCCAAGTGACCAAGGAGTTCTACTGGTGAATGACAAGTTACGGCTCCATTTTAGAAACACAATCGACAATGGTGTTTTAGTCAACCAGTCTGAACAAAATGAATTGATCTCCCTCCAATTATCATCAAAAGAATATGAATGTTAAATCAATAACATTTACATGGCGATCACATAGTTACTCAAATCAGTGTAAAGTTGTACAACACATAAACACAAAGATTTTCTTAGGAAAATGAGATGTTTTATTCACATCTACCAAGAATTGTATAATTTTATCAAATCTCCTCTCTCTCTCTCTCTCATGGATGGGCTCTGACCTCTTAAAAATAGACCATCTCCAATGACCATAACTATATTGTGAATAGTTATGACTGAAATCTCAACTCCTCGGTAACTATTTAACAAAACAACATTACAACTTAACCCTATTAAACTTAATTAAAGGTCGTGTTGGTCTAAGGAGACCCAAGGTTTATAAAAAACCTTTGGGACCCTTAGATAAATAATATCACAGCCTATACAAGGATCCAAATTATCCACCCCATAATGGACACCTCAATAAAAGATTACTAATTCTCATAATCCACCATATCATAAGATTAATAATAATAATAAACAACAATAGAATCTCTCTCCAAACACAGAGTAAAACATAAATCAATATCATCTTTTTGACCATAGAACAACTATAATAGAAGAAACAAGGAGACCAAGTAAAACCAAACTTAATAGTAGTTGTCACCTCTTGTGGTTAAATAAATTAATGATCAATACTCAAAAAAATGTGATATCGCTCACAGATGCACCCCAAAACCACACATAAAACAATTGCTACATAAAAATGGTTATGAATTTTCCATAGCATAACCCAAATAGTTAAAAAGTATAAAATCATAAAATAATTTAGGTCTCAAGGACAAGAATCCACCTAGGGTATTACTTTACCCACACTGACACTTAATCAACACCAAACATCGCATGATAAAATACATACATACAAAATGTATTTAACATCTTATTATAATTCAATTATGTAACATTATTATGTTATTAAATTAAATAATCTTATATCATAGATGACTTAATTAATAACATAGATATACATCATTTGGTTAAAAATTAATATCAATTCCATTTATAAAATATAAATTTAACTCCCATTTGAATTAATATGTTATCTTTATTTATTTCATAATGTAACCATAACCCAACTAATTATAATCTAACTTAAATTATAAATTAATTTATTAATAATTCCACCTATATTATCAAATAATCATAAATAAATGATTATAAACTTAACTCGACTATAACTCATGTTAAATTATAACTAAATGACAATTATATATCTATTAAATTATCATGGGCTAAAACCACCCAAGAAAAGGCGCCCCATCTTATCTCGAATTCAGTATTCCCTATGACATGAAAAAATACACACTAACATATGTAACTCTATTTTTCAAATCATGTATGTGTCCAACACATTTTTCTATTTCCCATTGTGGAGGCTATAAGTTTTGATTCAGGAATCCAGTTCGAAAACCATATGAAGCACTAAAAATTTGCGAAGTTCTCTATTGTGCACAACCATTTTTGGTCCATTTGGAACCCATAAAGCCTTCATAATTGACTTCAACACTTTCATTCTCAACTTTTAAAAGTAAAAACTTTAATATTTTATAAACTAGACATGATCTTCCAATACAAATTTACTAACAAGATCATGTAGCTAATTTCTAGCTTTGGGGAAATTTTTGTACCAATATAATATTAAATGTAAACTTACTATACATATCAACCTTATGTAAATACAACATTAAGATACAATTTTTGCATATAAATTTCCCAAAAGAAGTCAGGCTTGGAAGTAATTCATGTGGAATGAGTAACTCATAACAGTACGAATTGATCATACTTATATGTCGATCAACTTAGGAGTTTTATCACCAAACCTGACTATACCACCATCATATTTGGTTAGCTGAACAAACTTATCTTTGTCACCACTTGTGTGTGTGGTAAATGTGGTCTTCAACCTGAAATACCAAACTCTCAATAAACCATTATCTCAATGGGTTTAGCAATCATTAAATCAAAATGTAAAATCATACCCATGGTTGGATTTATGACAACCCTTAATCCTCAATTCTAGATAATTCTAGTATTTGTGGGGAAAAAACACACACTTCAGTGATCCATTAAGTGGTTAGTGGGTTAGAAAACATGACAACCAGAATATAAAAAAGACATCCTAAGCTAACCGACAGCGATTCATTGCCTTCTAGTAGGCAGGAGTATGGACTTTTCTCTCAGGTCATCGCAAAGTCCAGTGACTACACACTGTTTTAAATGGAGGATTTTAAAGCTGTAGCTAAATGATCTAAATGATTAAGCAAAATGCAGTTAATCCAAAGCTATTTAGATGATTTTTAGAGCACCAAATCTAAATGTGAAAGGTTTATTTTAATGGCACCAAATTAAAATATGCTCTAAATTAGATTGTTTGCATGCTTGAAAGTAAAATAACAATTAATGCTAAATGATTAAAAGAAAAGAATGATAGAAAAGAAAATGTGGTATAATAATGATAGCAAAAGTTAGGGTCCTTTGTGAAGGAAATGAGCTTCTCTTTTATAGAAAATCTTTGTCGAATCGACGGTCGAGATTAGAGGAAATGAGTGGCTCAGATTCAATTTAAGGAAGCACAATTCATGTGCAAAGAATGTGATTGGTCGAAAGATTCAATTGACTGAACTGACTGATCAGTCTTTTTGGAAACTTCCAAAATTAGTTCTCAGTCAACTAAAATGTTTCCAAAATGATAAATAGTGGAGAATCAATTAACTGAGTGGAACAGGATTGTTTCCAATTTGATACTCAATTAACTGGATTTGATGATGTCATATGCATTTTTAATAATTTAAATGATTTTGAATGCATATTTGTGTTCTTATTAATTAATTTAATTCCCTTTTGATTTAATTGACAATTTTGTAACTTTATTTAATTAATATATCAAAAATATCAATTAAATAATTAACATTAGGTTTATTTGCCAATGTATTATGATTTCAGGAATTAATTAATTAATCACGTACAATGATTGATTAGGACCTAGGGTTCAAGTCAAATCAGCTCAAAATTGATAGATTGAGGAATTGCATGTTTGATTTAGGACTTAGGATTTATCAAGATTAGGGTTTCTTGATTAATTTTTGAGATTGGGGGTCTAGGGTTTAGATAGCCATTTTTAGGTTATTACACTGGGCATGTATGAACATTTGACACCATGTGTTGTGCCAACCCACTGTCCCAAATTTTGGACCGAGCAAGACATATCTATTATTAATACTTCTTTAGAGGGTTCCCTCTCTAAGGTCTTTGGTATTCATAGCCAATGCTAGATATTGAATATCGTCTACAAAATAAATTACTAGAGATGAGCCTTTGGTTGCAACAACTTTGACAATATTTGGATTCTCATGGTTAGGCTTAGGGGGTTTGAATGGTGAAGAATATGAAATGCATGCAAAAACATCCACCATTTTTGCAGTATAAAATGAAGTATCCCCACCCATGGTAGCACTTGTAGAGGCAATTATCACGAAGTTACAACAAACTATACTCGATTGGTGAAATATGATGATTCCTTTATGAAACTTCTTTCTGCAACCTTCTAATTTGTTATGGTTCAAACACATACAAGAAAAGAAAGGCCTAAACGTCATAACTACTCATTCGTCATATTAATTTATTTTTTCTCCATGATGGTATCTAGGAAGAAAAAGGGCGGTACAAATTACCCAATCACACCGTTGTTCAAAAAATGAGGCACTAACAAGAAAGGAAATCTTAACACGACAACAAGGGACACTTAAAAAAATGTGTAGGATTGCATGAACTACCATACACCAGGAAGAATAAAGGCTTGGATCATAGAGAAACTGAAAATGTTACAAGAAGGAAAAAAATGTACCTAAAGTTACTTATTGGAATCAAAGAACAACTTACCTACTATGTACATGGGGAAGAAAAAACCATTAATTGAAATGTTTGAGGTGGATCCCATTTACTGAGATTTGAAAAGGATTACCTTCCATATATTCCAGCTCAAAAATTTTATTTTATTTAAAATGTGCAATCTAGAAAGGACCTTCCCACAAACCCTCAAACTTTGCATGTTGACCTAGCTTAGATGCTCTCTCATTGTATTTCAAGACCAGGTCATTTTATTTAAAAAGGGGGTTCAAAGACATTTTATCGAACCAACCCTTGACAACTCCCTAATGATGTGTCAATACATTATATGCATTTTCCCAGCATTCCTATAATTTTAACAACTCTGTCAACCTTACGTTCATGGCGCCATCTTCTTCTACCTCAATTGACTTTATAAGTTCTAGGACTGAGATCTCCATCAAGATCAGAAGGACAACCTCCTTTCCATAAACCAATTCATAAGGAAAGGTTTTAAGGACTTTATTTGGGGTGATTTGGTCCACCCATAAGATATCCCACAAATGTCTATGCCACTCTCACTAGTGGTAAAAACCTATTCTTTTAATGATTCTCAGCTAGCCCATTCCCCTAAGGATAATAATTTGAATATGTTTTCATAAAGATACCATTATTTATTGAAAACTTATATATCTTTTCCCCAATGAAAAACTTTGCATTATCTTAGATTAATATCTTAGGACCAGTTATTCCAAAAAATTAATAATCTCATTCTCTATAGCATTCTTACATGGTTCTACTTCCATCCATTGGGTGAATTAATCTATTGTATTCAACATCCATTTATGTCCCATACAGGAGGGAGAATTAATCATTCCAATGAAATCCAAACCCCACTGGGAAAAGTCTTTGTCTACCGTAATGGGTTTTAGGGGTATTGCTGAATTATTTCATCTTCTGATAAAGAACTGACATTATGTGCACCTTTTAATTATCTCAAGAAATTAGAGAACATAGATGACCAAAAAAAACTAACCCGCATGATTTTTAGCATTGTGTTTTAGCTAAGAAATGTACACCAGAGGGAACATTATGCATTTAATCTAATATCTTCTAACTTTAAGTGTTATTAACAAATCTCAATAGGACATCGTTAAAATTTCTCCTGAATAGTACTCTTTCAACCAGAAGGTGCCCTATGCCCTGCAATCTATAATACCTTCATTTATTTGTAAGAAGATGAGGTAGATATCTATCAGTCTGCATGAATTTCATTCAATTTGTCAGGCAATCTCCATTTTCTACACCATGATTGATGAGAATTAGTTCCTCTTCTCCTTCAACACTTTTAATTTCTTTGGCAATATACTCACAAAGTCTCTTTCCTTAGATTATTTTGGTAGGCCCGACCTTTATATCATATTCTATTGGTATATTAGAAAATTTTTTTGATGGTTGTGTTGGCATTGATGTCAACATAGCAGAAGGATTAATCAGAGGAAGCAATCAAAAGAGTTATTTTCTTGATGCTGACCTAACTGTTGCAAGTTAGCCAATGGAGAAGGATGTTAAAAAGCCCGATGAGAAGCTGATATTGCAAAGATAAAGTCACACACATAGAGGAATCATGTTGGACATGTTTACTATGTTCAACCAAAGTTACAAAAGGTTTCACGATGATTTGGATAGGTAACCAGGTTACAATAGGTGACTAGTAGACTGGGTGACAGACTCTGTTAATAGGAAGACATAAAGAGGTTCGATGTGCACAACAGAGTGACAATTTCATGGAGAGAACCTAGGAGTTTGGTGGAGACATACTTAGGTGTCTTCTACTTAGAGGCTTTGTACTTCAGAAGTTGGTAAGGCATAATCTTATGATCTTAGAGACTTGTTGGAGTGTTCTTCAAGTGATGGAAAAGAGCTAGAAAATCCAATGGTTGTGGTGGATTTGAATGTTTCAGTTTTTTTCATGGTGCTTTTGGATGTTCTTTAAGTATGTGCTTGATGAGTTGGTGATACACATGGATCCAAAGGATCAGTTTGGTGGAATTTTTTGTCAATGATAATATTTTTATTGTTGTTCATGTTCTTTTTGGAAAGTGGCAAATGAGTATAGCACATAGGTTGTCATTTATGGAAAAACTACTTATTGGCATGGTCGCTTGGAGTACAATCCAGTTTTGGATATTCTTTTTGAAAAATTGACTAAGTCATGTAGACACCCTAAATTGTCCCTCTTCATTTCTATATTAATTTAATTAATATTGCCTATAACAATATAATTAATTTTTATAAATTAACTATATTTTTTATATTTGACTGTTTATTTAATTTTATTAAATAAATTCATCACCTTGTATTTAAATTTAATTTAAATGCTATTCCTAATATATTAAAATTTTATTTTCATATATCTTTTTTCCATATTTATTTTTAAATAAATTTTATTTATTTAATCCCTCCATTTTCTATAAAATTCTTCTAAACCCCATTTTAATTTAATTTAATTTAATTTAAATCTCACTTCTCCTTGCGTTTGGCTAAATTTACTCTAATTACACTTAAAAGATAATTAAAACCATTTTAGCCTTAATCACTTGCACACACATGTGACTTTTTTAAATTCTTATTCCCTCCACTTGAAAAGTAAACTCCTCTTTTTAACCACTTAATCCTATCCACTCATTTCTTTTGCCTCTCAATCTCCTTCACTCCCACCTAAACCCTACCTAACCTTTAATCTCAACCACTCATTTCCACCTCTTAATCCTAGCCCTCCATTTTCATAAGCAAATCCATAAAAGGAGGCCTCACTCCTCATTTTGCAACTAGCTAGTGATTGCATTTTAGAGCATTTTCTTGAGAAATTCCTAGTCTTCATTCTATTTAGTTTCTTTTAGCATTAGATCATCTAGATATTTCATGTTAGGTAATGGAAATCAATATTAGTTTAGTTCATCTTGCATCTTCATCCTAGATTTGCTATAACAGTCTCAATCTTCATCATGTGAAACTTGGGGCAAGTTCCTCATTCTTGTTCTCAATCCCTTCACCATCATCTCGCATGCATCATAGTGGGATTTTATTGCATTGTGTTGGGAGAGCACGCCCACAAAATCTCTAAAGAGAAAATCAAACAAGTCTTGGGTGCACTTGTTTTAGCTCATCAGAGGTTGTAGTGAGAATTTAGTTGTATTTCAAGTTCTTTACATGCTTTGGTTATTTGGTATATCTTGTATTTGCATATTTTGACTTGTTGTGCAGCTGCAAGTAATTTTCATTGCATATATTTTGGCACACCCGGTGGGACCCACGTACCATTTTTAATTTTTGCATATTTTTCTGACTGACTAACGAACAAATGGATCTAATTCTATAGAGGCTTCTCCACACACAAGTGGCTCCACACATAGGCATCTCTTCCTGTACATAGGCATCTACAAAAAAAAGGGGAGTTTCCTCTTTATTTTAGTGCTTTAAGTTTCTTAACCTATATTTTAAGTCATTTTAGGGTTAGTTCCTTAGTTCACTTTCTCGTTAGGATCATTCTTGTGTATTTGCAAGCATATTGTGTTTTAAATCTTTCAATTTCTAGTTGTTGTTTTCTTTTTGTCTCATATAGGTGTCTCTGACAGAAAGACTCCATTTTGCATATTGCATCACATTTTAGGGTTTGTCTAGACTTTTAAGAACTTTTAAAATAGTTGCATTCTATATTTTCATAATAGATGACATTTCAAAAGCTTTAGTCTTTTTTATCTTAGTTTTTTACAATGTTTAGAGTCTTTTTTGCATTCTATCCAGACTGGTGGCTCTGTCTGTAGACAGATGACTCTGCTTAATTTAGTTTCTTTTCATCATATTTTTCATGCTGAGCTTTGCTAATCTAGTTTTCTTATGGTTTTTTGGTGTTTTATGTCTTCTAACAGTGGTTTTGCATAAGGTTTGACCAAGATCAAAGTGTTTTCAAACTACTAATCCATTGTGTTGTAGGACACTTGTAGAAGACTTGAACATTCAAACTACTAATTAATTTGTTTTGTAGGTTACCTTGGAGATACAGATAAACTTTGTGTTTTTTATTTATCTCGCATAGTTTAATTATGGGTTTGTGTGTTTGTGGAAAACAGTGGTAGGGATATGCTCTCACCCTTTTTAGGGTGATCAAAATACCAAACCCACCGTATCCCCCCTAGTTATAAGAATCCATAGGAAGTAATCAAGTTACTTATGTGTTTTAAGGATCACAAGTAGTAGGGATATGATCTCACCCCTTTAGGGTGATCAAAATACCAGACCTACTTGTACATCCTTTATTTCTTTCATTAGGTTTTTTGTACCCTTTTAGAATGGCTACCTCCCGAGAGCTTTAGCATAGTTGGTGAGAGGGATTGCCCAAGTGGAGAAAAAGGAGGACCTGGCCTCTTCCAACCTACTATAATCAAATTCTCTTGAGACCAATCTCTCAAGGGACATAGCTATTCTTGAGAATTAATTCTCATGCTTTATATTATAGAGTTGCAAGGCCTAAATTCTACGTGTGAGACTACATTATCAAGTAATTGTAGGGCTATATGCCTTAATCCTTCTTGCAGGACTACAAGAGGTAGTTGTGAATGGAAGTTTCACTAGACACTTTCAGATAGAGACCTACTTGGCTTACCTCTGAAGGTATCATAATATTTGTGCAAGGGCCGATCCAAGTGGATTACCCGGATCAACTGAAGATTTTACACTCACCATTTGTATTCCCAAGGGAGTTATAAAATATGAATGTGACATGAGGGAGCTTATGTGATTCAAGCATTGAGTCTCTTTTCAAAACCTACAACATGTATAGTCCTGGAAAAAAGCCAATGTCACTTTGTGTGAGGTGAAGGAATATCTAGTGTGGGCAAAGATTTTGATACTAAGTCATTCCTTAGGTAGCTTGTGCTTGAAGTGTCTTCGATTTTGTTGAGACTAGTGGAAATATTGGGCTTGAAAAAGATATCATAACATACACATTGTGCTAAAATGTCCCTACCAATGGAAAACTATCCAGGTGGCTAGATGACCATGAGAGAAAAATGAGAGTCAAGACAACTGAAAAGGTATGTAGATGCAGGAGCCAGGATGTAGCCCTAGGACTCAAGAAGTCAATCGGTTCGAAACTTAAGATGTCACCTTTACTATGTGTGTAAGGGAAGGATATTCAAGAGAATGGTTGATATATGGAGCACTGATTACAAGTGATGCATGTTTTCTAGGTTTTCACCACTTGGCAGAATTTATATTTTTGCTACTAGGGCGCCTATTACCAGGTTTTCACCAGGGCACTTTTCTTAATTTTTTAATTTTTTTTGTAGTTTTGATTGTTTTCATTTTTTGATTTTTTGATTTTTTTGATGGATGCATCAAGGCGCCTATTTCCATGTTTTCACCAGGATGATCATTTTTTAGGACTTTTCTAAATGTTTTGACTTTTTCTACTTTTTCAGGATCATTTATGTATGTACATGTTGTTGGCCAGCAAGAATGTTTCAAGTGTAGAACTTCTTTAGGTGGAGAGCATTGATGGGGTTAGTGAAATTTTCCCCTTCTAGAGTTGACAGTTGATAGGCTTCATAACCAAATGTTGCAGTGATCACAAAGGGACCTAGCTAGTTGGGTTCAAACTTCCCCTTTTGTTCACGATGTTGCTGATTTTTTGGATTTTCTTTAAGTACAAGGTCACCAATCTGAAATTATCTGTCTTACCTTCTTGTTGTAGCCTCAAGACATTCTTTTCTAACAAACCCTTAGATGGTCAAATTTTTATCTTCTACGTTCATCAAGTAATTCGAGCTCCTAGATTCTGGAAATCTGGTAGTCTTCATCAGTGATGAGTCCATGCAAATTAACTTGGAGAAATGGTATTTCTACTTAAATGGGTAATACAGCTTTGATGTCATATACCAAGGAAAATGGTGTTGCCCTTGTAGGTGTGCGTATACTAGTTCAATAGGCCCACAAGGATGGATTGAGTTGAAGGTGCCAGTATTTTCCTGACTTATTGACTATTGTGTGCATGATCTTCAATATATTCTTGTTAGAGGCCTCAACCTATTCATTCCCTTGAGGGTAGTAAATAGAGGAACAGTGTTGAGTAATTTTGAATTTTTCACATGAGTCATCCACATACTTGTTTTTAAACTTTCCTCCATTGTCCATGATGATAGAGGAGGGTATCCCATATCTGTAGATGATATAGTTAAAGATGAACATGGATACTTTCTTTCCAATTGCTTTAATGAGAGGGATGTTATATTGTGGTGAATGATCAGGAAAGTACTATCTAGGAAAGTGTTTTACCTTTCTTCAATGCGTGGGGTTTTACCTTTTGAGGCTTACTTTAGCCAATTTATGTGTCGACATGTTCTAACCCTAAAGCAGCTTAAAGTTTGTATAAATTGGCTTAGGGTTAGGGTTTCATTATTATGATGTATGTTTTATGGCAGTATTGAGCTGTAAGGGATCTACACATTGCGATCTAATTTTAATCACTGGATAATAATAAGAGTGAACTTTGTTGTTTGGTGGATGTAGCCAAGGGATTGGGTGAACCACGTTAAATCTTTGTGTCTTGTGTTATCTTCTATTTTGGTTTATTATTCTCTGTTATTGGTTATATTTCTGCGTGTAATTTTTATTTCTATCTAGTTAATCCTAACAAGTGGTATCAGAGCCAAGTTGTCTTCAGTTATCCTCTATAGGAATATCTCATGGTTTAGTGGGAGTCTCACGGTTGAGTGAGAGTAATGGAAGATGAGGGTAAGTTGAAGGTTGAGAAGTTTAACAGGTAGAACTTCTAGTTATGGAAAATGCAAATGGATGACTATCTCTATCAGAAGGATTTAGGGCAACCATTGGAAGGATCGATCAAGAAACCCATTACTATGTCTCAGGAGGATTGGGATGTTCTAGATAGAAATGAATTGGGTAGCATCTGCTTATGCCTGGCACAATCAGTGGCATTTAATATTACCAAAGCAAAAACAACTAAAGATTTGATGGAAACCCTAGCAAAGTTGTATGAAAAGCTTTTCGCTTTTAATAAGGTATTTATTATGAAGCATTTATTTAATATGAAGATGGTAGAAGGTGGGTCAGTGACTGATCATTTAAATGACTTTAATACAATTACTAGTCAATTATCTATTGTAAGTATAAATTTTGATGAAGAAATTAGGGCTCTTTTGATTCTGTGTTCTTTACCAGAAAGTTGGAGCAGCTTGATAATGATTGTTATTAATTCTGTTTCAAATTTCAACACCCTAGAATTTGATGATGTTGTTGGTGTTATTCTGAGTGAGGAAATTTGTATAAAAATCTCGGGTAGATCTACATCAGGTAGTAGTTTGAATTTAGAAAGGAGAGGTAGAACAAGAGATAGAGGAAACAACTCTGGAAATCATGGGAAGTCACAAGGAAAATCAAAAGGAAAGAGGTCTCAATCAAGAGGACCTAGCGATTGCTGGTACTATGGAAAACCATGTCATAAGAAGAAATATTTCTGGTCTCGAAAGAATAAAGAAGGAGAAAAACATGAAGGCAATAAGGAGGGAAATGTGGTAAGTACTAAATCTAAAGATGATGTTTTGATTCTTTCCCTTGAGAATGTTGATGATTCATGGGTTCTAGACTCAGGGACTTCTTTTTATGCTACACCCCATAGGATTTATTTTATTGATTATGTCCAAGGTGATTTTGGGAAAGTTTATTTGGGAGATAATGAACCATGTCAAATTGTTGGGAAGGGAAGAATTAAGATTAAGTTGCATAATGGGAATCATTGGCTACTACAAGAGGTAAGACATGTTCCTAAGCTGAGTAGAAATTTAATTTCAGCAGGGCAACTAGGTGATGAGGGTTTCATAGTTACTTAGTAGTAGCAAAAGGTGTGAAAGTAGGCACCTTATATCTCTGTACAAGTAATGTTGTTCCTTCTACTCTAATTGTTACAGAGAAAAATGAATATTCCAAAATAGTTGCTGCAATTGAGCAAGTAGAAAATGAAGCAGTTGTTGTGGCTACTGAAATAGAACTATGGAACAACAGACTTGGGCACATGAGTGAGAAAGGTATGAAATTATTTCACTCAAATAAAGTTTTACCTGGTCTGAAATGTGTAAATTTGGATTTCTGTGAAATTTGTGTTTATGGGAAACAAAAGAGAGTAAGTTTCTCTAAGGGTGGGAAGGAAAATAAAGATGATAAATTAGAGCTTGTGCATACAGCTATATGGGGTCCATCTCATGTATCTTCCCTTGGTGGCTCTCTATATTATTCTACTTTCATTGATGATGAAACTAGGAAAGTCTAGATTTTTTTCCTTAGGCAGAAATCTGAAGTATTTGAAACTTTTAAAAAATAGAAAAGCTTGGTTGAAAATGAGACTGGTAAAAGATTAAAATGTCTTAGATCTAATAATGGTGGTGATTATTTCAGAAATAATTCAAATATTATTGTTCCTCTAATGACATTCGTAGGCAGAAAATGGTTCCAAGGACTCCACCAGAAAATGGAGTGGCTGAACACATGAACAAGACAATAATGGAGCATGCAAGGACTATGAGATTTCATGTTGGGATCCCCTTAAACATGTAGGTAGAGGCTATAAATATTGTTTTTTATTTAATTAATATAGGTCCCTCTACTCCTTTGGATTGTGGTATTCCAGAGGAAGCATGGGCTGGTAAGAAGGTAAGTTATTCTTTTCTTAGAACCTTCGGTTGTGAAGCATTTGCACATATAGATTTTGGAAATAGAACCAAGCTGGAAGCAAAATCAAAGAAATGTGTATTTGTTGGATATGGTATTGATGAATTTGTCTATAGAATTTTCAATTTGAAAATCATAAAATTGTAAGAAGCAGGAATATCATATTCAATGAGAAAATATTGTACAAAGATTTGTTGCGACAGCATGAGAAGAAAGACACTGATTATGTAGAGTTGGATGATACTTCACAAGATAATGTTCTAGTAATTCCTTATTCTCTACAACAAAAGCAAAAAAAAATACCACACACCCCAGTGAATGTTAGACGGTCAACAAGGCTAAATAGACCTCCAGTTAGATTTTCACCTTCTTTGTATTCTATTTTATTAACTGGTGTTAGTGAACTTGAATGTTATAATGAAACTATGCAGGTGGATACAAAGCTTTAGTGGGAATCTACAATGATAGATGAAATGGACTCCTTGCTAAAAAATCAGACTTGGGATTTATGTAAGTTACCTGCAAGTAAATGGGCTTTGCAAAATAAATGGGTTTATAGGTTGAAAGAAGAAGATGGAGGTAAGAAAAGATTTAAAGCCAGATTAGTCGTAAAAGGATTTGCACAGAAACATGGTATTGAATTTGATTAGATGTTTTATCCAGTTGTTAAAATGACTTCTATTCATATTGTTTTAAGTATTGTGGCTACTGAAGATTTGCATTTAGAGTGGCTTGATGTTAAAACAGATTTTCTTCATGGTGATTTGAATGAAGAAATCTATATGGTACAACCACAGGGATTTGAGGTCAAGGGTAAGGAGATTTTAGTGAGCAGATTGTAAAAAACTTTATATGGCTTGAAGTAAGCACCTTGGCAATGGTATATTAAGTTTGATACTTTTATGAATGAGAATGGATACACTTTATGTAATTCTAACCATTGTGTTTATTTCAAGAGGTTAAATGAGGAAAAATACATTATTTTATGTTTATATGTTGATGATATTATTATAGTTGGGTCTAACATGGATCATATTAAGGGGTTGAAACATTAGTTAGAAAAATATTTTTCTATGAAGGATTTGGGGGCAGCAAAACAAATCCTTGGCATGAAAATTTGTAGAGATAGGAAGAACAAAAAATTAACTCTATCTTAGGCTAATGACATTGAAAAGGTGTTGCAAATATTCTCCATGAAGGATGCCAAATCTGTCACTACACCATTTCCTATTCATTTGAAATTGACTAAGAAGATGTGTCCAAAGACACCAAAAGAAGAGGCTAAAATGGCCAAGATACCTTATGCTTTAGTTGTAGGGAGCTTAATGTATGCTATGGTATATACTAGGAAATACATTGCACATGTAGTGGGAGTCATTAGCAGGTATATGAGTCACCCTGGGATTGAGCATTGGAATGCAGTCAAATGGATTCTCATATATTTGAGAGATACATCTAATAAGTGTGTACACTTTGGGGGCTCTACTACTACTATTCATGGCTATGTTGACTTAGATTTGGAAGGATATATATACCAGACGGAGTACTATAGGTTATGTATTTACTATTGGTGGGATAGTAGTGAGTTAGATTTCTTGGTTACAAAAGGTGAATGCCTTATCCACTATAGAGGCAGAGTATGTTGCTTCTACAGAGGCCGCCAAGGAGGTGATATGGCTTCAATTCTTCATGGAATAATTGGGACATCCACAAGAGGATAACTATCTGTATCTAGATAGTCAGAGTGCCATACATCTTGCGAAGAATTATGCTTTGCACTCAAAGACAAAGCACATATAGTTGTGGTATCATTTTATTTGGTCAGTCTTGGATGATGGACAGTTAAAGCTGGAAAATATACATACAGGTGATAATCTAGCAGATATGTTTACAAAGGTTGTAACGAGGGAGAAGCTGAATTCTTGTTCATCTTCAGTTGGTCTTCTAGATTGAATAGACTAATATAATAGAAAATTCTAGGAAGGTTGGATCCAGTGGGAGCTTCATAGGGTAGTGGTTTAGCTATAGGATCAGTCTCCAAGTGGGATAATTGGTGGTTTATGTGGAGTCTGATCAATCCCCAAGTGGGAGATTGTTATATTTTGGTGACTGATCAGGAAAGTACTATCCAGGAAAGTGTTTTACCTTGATAGTACTATCCTTGTTTTTAAACTTTCCTCCATTGTCCATGATGATAGAGGAGGGTATTCCATATCTGTAGATGATATAGTCAAAGATTAAAATGGATACTTGCTTTCCAGTTGCTTTAATAAGAGGGATGTTATATTGTGGTGACTAATCAGGAAAGTACTATCCAGGAAAGTATTTTAATTTTCTACAATGCGTGGGGTTTTACCTTTTGAGGCTTATTTTGACCAATTTCTATGTTGACATGTTCTAACCCTAAAGCAGCATAAATTTTGTATAAATTGGCTTAGGGTTAGGGTTTCATTATTATGTTGTATATTTTACAACGGTATTGAGTTGTAAGGGATCTGCGCATTGTGATATGATTGTAATCATTGGATAATAATAAGAGTGGACTTTGTTGTTTGGTGGACGTAGCCCAAGGATTGGGTGAACCATGTTAAATATTTGTGTCTTGTGTTCTCTTCTATTTTGGTTTATAATTCTTTGTTATTGGTTATATTTTGCATGTAATTGTTATTTATGTCTGGTTAATCCTAACAAGGGACTACTTCAACCCACTTTATAAAGTATTCAATTGCAGTGATAATAAACTTGTTTCCTCTAGAGAAAGAGGGATATGTTTTCCCTATTAGGTCAAAAGCCCATTGTTGGAATGGCCGGTGAGTGATAAAAGGTAACAGCTCTTGCACGGGAGCATGAATGAGGTTACCATGGGTCTGGCACTTTTTGTAATTTTTAGCAAACTGAATAGCATCTTTCTCTAGGGAAGGCCAGTAGTATCCTACTCGCAATATTTTCTTTGATAATGCTAGGCCATTTGAGTGAGACCCGTAGATACCTTCGTAGATTTCCTAAAGTGCATGATCAGATTCGTTACATTCTAGACACCTAAGGAGAGTACTGTTAAGACCTCTTCTATACAATTCATTAGCCATGATCAAGTAACATGATGAATTCCTTATAAGGTTTCTCTTTTCATTCTTAGATAAGTCAGGGGGGATAATTTGGTCATGGAGATAGGAATAGATTTGGCTATAGAGAGAATTTTCAGTGCCCATAATTAATTAGATAATCTAGGATTTGGGAGATTTGTATGCAGGGAAAGGGAGTTCTTCCATAAGGAATTCATAGAGGAATTGATGCTCCTCCTATTGTAGCATCGAGGCTAAAGTATCCATAGCATTGGCAACTCTATTTGTTGCCCTGGGCACTTGCTGGAAGGTGATGAACATGAAGTATTTCTTGAGGTCATCAATAATCCTTTTGTATGGAATGAGCTTCTCATCTTTCATCTGATATTGGTCATTAACTTGGTTAATTACTAGTTGAGAGTCACCGTAGATGTGTAGTTTTGTAATCTTCCATTCAATGGTCATCTTTAGTCCATTTGTAGAAGTTGTATGCTTTAGGAATCTTGTATCCTTGAGGTGTAATAAAAAGTAGTCCATCACTGGACCCTTGTTGTGTGAAGGACCCATCAAAGAACATTTTCCATGTGTGCTCTGTAAGATGCAAGATAGCTTCATCAAGAAATTCTATAAGCAGAGGTTGGTTATCTATGAGAGGGGCATCTGCTAGGTAGTCAGCAATAACTTGTCCTTTGATGGCCTTCCTATCCACATATTCAATATCAAACTCACTAAGAATCATGACCCATTTTTATAGCTGTCTAGTGAGAGTTTCTTTGTTCAATAGATACTTCAGAGGATTAATTTTAGTAATTAGCTTGACAGAATGTGCCAGCATGTAGTGTCTCAGTTTTTGAGAAGCAAAAACCATAGCAAGGCAAGATTTTTCAATAATAGTGTAGTTATTCTCATATGAAACCATATTAATGCTTATGTAATATATGGCTCTTTCTTTTCCTATTTCATCATGTTGTGCCAGCAAAGCTCCTAGCGATGTGTCTGTAACCAAAAATTAGAGAAGGAGATGCTTTCATGGTATTGGTTCCATCAGTACGGGTGGATTAGCTAGATATTCCTTAATTTGTTGAAAAATTTTCACACCCTTCATCCCATTTAAATGTAACTCCTTTGTGTAGTGATCTTCTAAAAGGTTGTGCCTTATATGCAAGTTCGGAGATAAACCACCTAATAGATTGGAGCCTACCCTACAAAGTCCTAAGTTGATTGATATTGTGCAAAGGTTTCATTTCCATTATTGTTGCTACCTTTTCAGGGTCAACCTCAATTCCTTTAGCTGAAACAATGTACGAGAAGTTTACCAGAAGTCACACCAAAAGCACACTTTTAGGGTTTAGCCTAAGATTGAATTGTTCCATTCGATCAAGAATCTTTTCTAAATCTGCTAGATGAGTAAATATTCTTGCTGATTTTTCCAAGGTGTCATCTACATAGTCATCCATGTTCTTGTGCATCATATCATGAAATATAGTAGTCATATATTGTTGGTATGTTGCCCTAGCATTCTTGAGAGAGAAAGGCATGGCATTCTAGCAGAAAGTGCCCCAAGCACATGTGAAAGTGGTTTTATCTTGATCCTCAGGAGCTATCTGTTAAAAATGAAAAAGAAACAATGAAAATAAGCAATACCAGGAAAGAATCTAAGCGAGTTATTGCATGAAAGGATATTACCATAAGTTTGAGAGAGAAAGCTTCAAGACCCAACACCATGAGACAAGAGATTTGAAAGGGGAAAGCAAAGAAAACCCCTTGTGACATTATGAATGAGGCATGAAAAAGCCTAAGAAGAGGAGAGAGAGAGAGAGCGAATTGCTCATACAAAAATTGAGAAGAGGAAGAACCCTCATTAGTCAAGGAGAGAAGAAAAGACATCTCTTTAATAGAGATGTGAGAAAGGAGTTGCATGGTAACTCCCATATCTATGTATGCCACATTTCATAAAGTGTGTGCCACTTGTGTTATTTCCTCTTAAGGAGGAA
>MU224969.1:149449-190349 GCA_018584345.1 Thuja plicata
ATAATACAACCAAGGGATAATAAAAGATACATAAAATGAATTATCCTCACAAGAGGACAAAATAGGTGTAGGGATTCCATAGGAATCTCCTACTTACATAATCCAAGTAAAGATTAATTTCTAACACTATCCTTATCTAGTTATAGTCAGAAAAACCATTCATTAGAGAATACATCTCGTAGTCAGCTGTGAGATCCATAATCATGTTAATATTAGGCAATGGAAAGTCATCTTTGGGACAAGCTTTGGTCAAATATTTGAAGTCTGTGCAAACCTGAATGGACTTATCATGTTTAGTTATAGGAACAATGTTAGAAATCCAATCAGCATACTCTATGGAATGATTAAATTCAACTTTCAATAGTTTTTCCAATTCTACTTTGACTAACAATTCCGCATGAGGATGCATCTTTCAAAGATTTTTCTTGAATAGTTTGACTCCTGGAGCAATCGATAGGTGATTCATAATCAAATCCATGTCTAGTCCTGGCATGTCTTAATAGGACCAAGCAAAGTTGATTTTCTTTTTCATGAAGAACTGGATGAATGCTTTTTTTTTCTTGTTCATATAGAGATTGTGCCAAGTAGATCAATTGGGGTTCTTGTACTATTCCCAAATTAATTATTTTTGTTGGTTCTATCAACACTGAGGATCTTTCTTGAAAGTGATTAGGAAGGATATCAATTTTCTCATCCTCTAGTGCCTCGGGGAGGTTTTCACTATTGGATACACCTTTTGTTTTTGTTTTTTTTGTTCTAATACTGCCACAAAGTGGTTTTCACTATCAGACCTCTTTTTCTTTTTATTTTTCCTTTTTAGGATGAGAAACTTGATGTCCCCCTCTGTCATGTTCACACTCATTGCACTGGTGGAAGAGGTGAAGTGCTCAATGGAATTCAAGTAACAAGCCAAGGTGTAGTCATTAGGTGCATAAATTAGGTTCAAGGGTTATGTCGGGTTCCATTCAATTAGCTTAATATAGACAAGAGGAAAAGATTCAATAGGTTCCAAGGATAGCACCGAGTTATCAAGATCAATGTTTTAAATAGGTAAGAGATGATCTGTTACAACACTCTCTGAAGGACTGCCTAGATTGTGATTCGTCCTAACATTACTATGGGATTCGTTGTTGGTATTGTGTTAGTTTGACCTGACTGACCTAGCATTAGCATTCTCACTTTCTTTGTGAGCAGTCACCCATTCCAGAAAAGAACTTAGAGACACAGTTTCAATTCTCAAAGATGGGATACATAAATGAGGGGTCATACCAAGATCCGCAAGGCTCCAAGATTTTCCCTCTTCCTCTTCTGAGTCTTGATCCTGAATTGCTGGTGGAAGAGTATTTCTGCTATTATCCCCAAAGTTCTAATTTATATTAGGAGGAAGGGGAGGTCTGTCATTATTTTGAGAATCTGAGTCAAACTCTTCTATGGAAGCTTGAAAGGCATTATAACTTTCTCCTGGTTCAAATTAAGGAGCATATTTGTGGATGACATCAATTTGAATGTTAATGGTAGCATCAGAGAATGAATCCCACTTGTACTCATTAGACTTAGTTTCAATAGAGCAGGGTAAGTCTAACACATGGGTAGGAGCCACAGTTTTTGCAACATAAATTTCCCAAAATAAGTCAGGCTTGCAAGTAATTCATGTGGAATGAGTAAATCATATCTCACTAACTTCACTTTATCTATCCCTTAATCCATCTTAAATTGATCTTCCCTATGATTTTTTATGAGAATGTATAAGGGTGTATCATCAAATTGGTAAACAAAAGCATTTGTTACAAAAAAACCTTATTCTCTACCTAAATAATAGATTTAATATACATCCTTATGTAAATTCATCTTCTTTCTATTTCCTAACTCTAAGCTACACTTCTTTAATACTTTATACATAAAACCTAGTGTCATTTTGCAACTCAGAAAGGTAATAGATCTTATGGGAAGTTCAAATGGTGTGGGACCAAGATGCTACCATTTGAAACAACCTCTAGGATTGAGAATTCTAATCTTCTTGAATAGGGGTTTTGAAAAGGGAAGTAAACTAAATCAAATATAAAATAAGGTGATGCACCAAATCATTTCACAAAAACTCAGAAGACTAACCAATGAACCAAGCTTGATAATATAGATTAGAAAGCATAAAATGTTCAAAATCTTGGCATAATTACATACATGATAAAATTCCATATATATAATCATCCCTAATTGGATGAGTGTTGAACATGATCCAAATTTAAAGAGATTTTCACAAATGAAAATGCAAGAGTCTAGGTAAGATGACTATAGCATAAATGACAAACGGGTTTTTTAGATTAGCTGGGTGGTGAGGGGGAATTGGTTTTGATTTTTCCTTATCACTGATATCTTTGCGATAGTGAGTAAGTTCAAGGAACTCACCCCTCCTTATGGATGATCTAAGCACATTCTCAAACCTCTCTATTGAGAAATATTTTATATTCTTTATCTTTTTGTTTGAGGGCCCTCCTTCTAGCACCACTTCTATTGAGCATTGTTTTTATACAAGTGAATTGTTAGGAATTCGAGATCCAAATTTCCCTCTTGAAAGGATAAAAAATTTATTCCCAAGGTTCTCTATGGTCATGGTATAATCTCTTGGAAATCTCAGTTGAAGATAAATGTGAATGTTCACAAGGAGGCCTTTACTAGTATAATTCAAACTCAGACTGCAAAACAAACTTTAATGCCTTTTTTGTAATTTTCTCAATTTTCAATTGTTGGAAAGATTTATGTTATGGACTGAGGGGGGGTGAATTAGTACCTCAAACAATTCACACTTTTTCCCTTTCAATCTCAAAATTAAACTTTATATGTTTACCTATACTGATATTTGTTTTTCCTTTTACCGATAATTATTTCAATATTAACCGATAGCTGATAACTTGCATATTAACAAACATGTAACCCATAATCATTCAAAAACTTAACACAATATTTTTGGCATCATAGGAAACCCTTGGTAAGAGTGAAAAACTATGGTGGGGATGAAACCCACAACTTATCACTGTAGTAATAAGGTGCTCGGTTAAGAGCTTACAAAAGTGTCATCTTCTTAATGACTTTACCCTGTTAGGAGTATTGAAATTTATGTCAAAGACTACTCTATTAAGATATTTTATCCCACTTATACAATGTTCACCCTATTAAAGGATTTACAATAAGTTCCTAAATAGAACTTCTAAGTCCAGTTAGAGACTACCCGATTAAGGGATTTCACAATCTTGTTGCTAAACTGTTAGGAATAAATTAACAATAAATTTGACCTGTGAATGCTTTCTCCTAAAGATTTTATGATCTAGTTTTTCTCTATTCCTTTCTTGATTTACACTTTTCTAGTCTTCATCGATACTTGTTCATACTCTGTGTTGTCTCTCCTTTCTTCTTCTCTATCTTTTTCACTATATCTTCACTATTTTTGGTATATCTCTTTCTCTCTCTGATCTCCTTTTAAAGTATTTTTCTGACCTAATTAAATTTTCTTGATTCTTCCATAGGCCATTTGGATAGTAGGATGTCATCCTTGATTCTAAGCTTTTCTTTTCCTTTCTCTAATAAAACTTTCTGATAATCTTTTTCGATAATCATAACCTTTTTACCGATAACCTGTTCTTTTCTGATAGTACTCTATACTTGATGTTAATTTCTAGAAATAAAAATCTTAGCAAAATCAATCATTAACCTGTATAGGATTTTTTCAAGTAACAATCTCCCCCTTTGGCATTGATGGAAAAACCTTTCTATCATCATCCTTCTTACTACTCTCCATTTGATTTGTTTCTCCCCCTCTTCCTATACTCTCTTCAGCTTCTACTTTCCTCATTTTATTTTCTTCACCATTCCCATTATTCTCATTATTTCCATTCTTCTCATCACTCTCCCTTTGACAGCAATGCCAAAGGTGAAAAAAATGTGATTGATGTAGTATTAGCTATTTTCTACTCCTTCTAGAATATGGTTATACTTAGTCTATAAATTTCCCAAAACTATATTCCATTGTTCCTATAGGTGGTTGATTGATGTGATATGACTCTTCACATTTATTATTATGTTGTTAATATCTTCTTTATCATTCATTTCTATTGTGCTCAGCAGGTTAGATGTATCTTGTATCTATTTCTACATCATAGCCATAATTACAGTTGTCATATATGATTCCTCAATTGATGTATTATTACCTGTAAGTAGATTCTTTGTGATGTCGGTCACTTTTATTAATGTCTCCTTTATATCCTCTAGTCCCTCCAATAACATTTCTGTGACTTCTATTATTTTATTTATGCTTCTATCAGTAAAAGAGTTGTGTTGTATTTTTCCTCTGAGTTCTTCTTTAAGATTTTGATTATTTCTGATTGTGTCCCCAAATTTTCTTAACTGTGTTGTAACCAATTTATTCTTATCAATGGTGATTGTCACTTGTAAGCTTGAAAATGTTTTAAATGTTCTCTTCATGATTTTATTCTTTTGTTTCTCCCTTAACTATTTCTCTATAGCTATCTTTTCTCTGTATTTCTCCACATATAATAGTTGTTCCTTGTAATGTAGCTTATTTGGATCTTTCTTCAAAATTTCAAAGTCAAATATTCCATCTAAATCTTCTATTTCTTCACGTCTCTAATCTTTGTCTCTCTTTTCTTGAGCTATTTTAATTATATTCATGATTTTCAAAGTCCTTGCAACTAGTTCTTCCTTGGTTTTTTTATCTCACTGATAGCATGTGCTATATCAGTAGCATGTGTTTCATGTTATGTTTCATTGTATCCATCATCAGAATCACCCTGAATTTCAATAGTTTGATCCTCTTTTCCTTCGTCAAATCTTATCGATGTGTCTTCTCCAATTTTTAGTGATGCATCTTATTCTTATTAACTTGGTTGATCTTCTCTTTTTAAGAAATCTATTTTTATATTTTGTCATTAATAAATCAATTTCTTTAACACTTTTTCCTGACTTTGTAATGATCAAATTTCTTTCTCTTCTTACCTTTTCTTGTTCTACGGCTTCATTTCATCTTATATTTATTTTGTCAAGTAATTAGTCAAGAATATTTTGTCTTAACTCATTGGGAAATGTTTTGAATTTGTGTAAGTGAAATACTATTTCATCTTCTACAATTTTCTAATCTTCTTTTGTCCATGTCATGTACTTGGTTCTATGTATGTGTCTAATAGTTCCATGCTCTCTTATTCCTTCTACTAATTCATTAGCTATCCTTAGAATTCTTGATCTTGTTTGTTAATTCTCAAGTTCATTTTCCTTTCTTTGTGTCCTTGTACTAGCTTAAACTTTTGATTATCCTCTTGTATTCTTCCTTGTTGTAGACTGTTGTTACCAAAGGATTTAAACCTTTCATCTACCTATTAGATTTGAAAAAAAAAAATTAAATATTTAATTATTTAAATAATTAAATTTTATCATACTGTTAATGACAGATTTGTCTTTCTACAAACAACCTTTTAAGTTTACTCTATCACCCTTAAAAGACAAACTATTTCTAACAGTTGGGTAAGTATCTTTTGTGATCACTTCCCTATGAATTTTATAACAGGTACAACTCCCTAATATGATATTCAATGAAATGAGATAATAATTTAACTGATTAGCTTTTAGCCAGAAAGATTATAAAGGCTGCAATATCTTTCTTTGATGATATGCTTCTAAGCAAACATGAAGGAAATATAACGGAATTACGAATAGGAAGGAACACAGTCACTTCCACAATAGCATTTCATGAAAACATAAACAACTTCTTGACCACAGATAATAGGAAATAGATAAAACCAAGAATTTAGATATCATGAGACATTAAACAGATATATAAACAGGCCAAACAATATGTCGACACAGGAAACTTTGCTCTAGTTTATAAACAACACAGATTCAAAAACCTTCCTGTCATATATTTCAGAAATTACTACACAGATAAATGTCTGAAATCTATTCTGTCCATAATATTCAACAATCTGAACTATAACTATCAAAAAACTATATCTATTAGTCAAAAAAATTTTGAACCCTTTCAAAGTTTGAGCAGCTAAAATAAATAGTAGCAAAGCACCGAGAGGCCTCCCAAAAAACACGGCCTCTCAGGCAAAAAGTTTAAATAACTAAACCACTAGAAAGAGGACACATGTCCCTAAAAGTTTGCATGCAAATTCAATAAAAACTAGATAGCCAAATCAGGCTCCTTATCTATGGCACGATCCTCGCTTCCCACTGGACTTCCTTCTTCGTCGGTAACTGATTGAGTTGGCTTCCATTCTTTGTATGCTTGAACCAGTTCTTTCGTGAGCGACAAATGTGGGATCTTGGAGTTTACTATTCAGGCCATAGAGGCATCTTTGCAACACCTCAATTTCTTCACCTTCTTAGTGACATTGGATAACTGATCGACACATAGATAAAGCGTAGACTCGATCCTTGCCATCTGAGTTAAGTCAGAGGCTTTAGGATGGATCTTTTCTTTGATAGTCTTAATTGCTAAGTCGAAAGCATCCAAAGCACCCTTTAGTTCTTGCTCACCAAAGACAGAGGGGTAGGTATAAGTGAAATTAATCACTTTCAACTCAGTCAGAGCAGCTTTTTAGATCTGCTTAGCTTCAGCTTCATATTCCTTATTTTCCGTAATAGCACTTCTTATCAGAGCAATGCGCCAACTGATATTTTTCCTAAGAATGAAGAAAAGGGACTCTTCGACACCTTTTAGCATCTTTTCTACACAGAATTTATTAAATCCATGCCTCTTGATTTCCATAAATTTGGTCATTGCTGACAACCATTTTTCCTCATCTGTACCCCATACTTGGCGCTAAGTTTGCAACTCTCCTATTACTATCTCAGTGTCATGAAGAGTTGAATGTGAATCTTTAATGTATTGTCTGCCATTATTGAGCACTTGAGACATTCATTCATCAACTGAAGAAACCAAAGTCTGCCCCCTCTGAACTTGATTCAGCAACGTCTTACTTTCTTCAGAATTGGGATCAAACTAAGATGATTGGGACAATGGGGTAGCATAGAAGTTGCAGAATGTATTAATAAACTGGGAAAGCGAAACAATGGTTTGTTTCAATTCCTTCTTCTCTTTTCTATCCTACACCGATGTAATCAGCATTTGTTGGGTTGTTTCTTTGAAAAGGTGGTTCTTTCTGGCTCTATCCATTGTCCCTAACTCAATTTTGGTAACTTCAAAATCCTCAACCGCCACATCTTTCTTTTCTTCCTTTGGTCTGTAAGTAGCTACCTCAGCTGTCCACTTCCCATTTTTAGCATCAGTAAACATGCATGTTGTACTCTTCACCTTTTTGGCTTTAGGAATCTTTTGAGCATATTTACTAACAATATCTTGCACTGGAATTGATACAGGAATCAGACTCTGCTTCTTATTAATTGAAGAAGTTAACCATTTGGGAGTATCACTAGTTGTTGCTAGTTGAGGACCAACTTTAGTAGGGGTGTCCATTAGATCTAGGGTTACATCATCGATGTCAAAGAGATCCTTCCTGATTTGGTCATCATCTCCAATATGATAGTTCAAGTCTCCAAACTTGTCATCCTCCAGGTTAACTGTCTTTGTCTTCTCTTGAGTCATCTTCACTTTCCTTTGTGATCGGGATCTTGACCTGGTAATGCATTGAGGAGAGGCCACAGAGGAAAGCTCTGCCACAGACTTCTTCTTAGAATCTTTCTTCTGCTACTTATCAAAGGAACCTGCATTACCAGATGGTCTAGGCATATTATAAATAGAGGGGGAGGAAAATAAAATTGAAGATTTAATTCCAACTGTTTTAGAACTAGACTGCTCTCTTTTTGCTTGCAGCCATTTTTTAGTTAATTTGAGAACATGTTGTGTTCTACATTCAATATCATCTTCCTCCTCCTTCGAATAATCAACATTTGTCTCTTCAGTGTCCAAAAGTCCTTTGAAATTAGGTTCAATCAAATCAGAACCATCATCCGTTACCCCCTCTATGCTGAACTGTATTCTCATGGACAGAATTTGGGAAATGCAAAGTCTGCGATGACTTCTGGTCATGACTTGGGATTCATTTGCACAATCCTCCCAGAAATCCTCTAAATGGGGAATTGGAAACATGTGAGACCTGATACCGAGGTTGCCGCTAGCAAAGTTTTTGTTATCAAACCCTGTTTGTTCTGTATAGTATTTGAAATCAAAATGACCAAGGTCACTACCAATACTTATTGCATCTTCAATGGTAAGGCATGAAATCTTTCCTAGCTGCAACGGGAAGATTTTCTCACCTCGTTCCCCGGGAAGGAAATGTTTGAGCATAATGGTGAGCTGTCTACAGACTTCAACAAGGACAAAACAATCAAATGCATATCTAGGCAATTTGGTAGGGGCATCCTCAAAACCACCAATTCTTATATAAGAGAACCTAGGGAACTGAATATAAAAACTCCCAAATCTAGTCACAAACTATTGAGCATTTGAACTCATTCTCCTGGCTGAATCTCCAGACATCTCGGAACAAAGCTTACCCATAAAGGTATCATGAACCCTCCTGTAATTCTGAATCACATTGTCTTTGCGAAGCATAGGAAAGTATTCAAAAACACAAATGCCATCAATCCAAGGCTCATGGATCATACCATCCCATATCCTACTACATGCTAGACAATACATTAGATAAGAAGACATATAAAAGCTACAGCCAGTAAACTTGGAACTATTCAGTTGTTCCTTCATAGATTCTGCAATTAATTTATCCCAATCCAACTTGTGTTTGCCTTCTATAATAATTTCTGACTATATGTAGCATTACCATAATATCACTAATGTATAGACGCACATGATTTCTGCTTAGCTTTTTGGGTAAGTGAGAACCTCCCCTTTGGGCATTTAGTAACCAATGCTTTGCTATTGTAGTTCGGTTTGCATCAGCATTTGGCTTAAATTTAACAAGAGATTGGGTGGGAGAGAAAGAAGAGAAGGTCCGCTCTTGGATTTGGAAAGCTGAAGCAACAATTCCTTTGTTTACAGCCATTAATACCTCACCATTCCTTTTAAGAATTGATTCAGTTCGTTGATCATAATGTCTGATACACTCATGAATAAGTTCGGGACATACCACTGTAGGAGGGAAACAAGCAGCTACACACAACCCACTACTTAAAATTTGCATAGAAGGAACATTTTCCTTGACATATGTAGTAAGTCTATCAGCTATTCCCTCAACATCATATCCCTCTAAATGTGTTTCTGTTACAATAGGATTTTTGCAGACCAAACTAGACACACTCCCAAAGAAATGAAATGTTGACTTCATTCTTACAAGAACAGACTGCAAATTGCTATAGAAACTCTCATAAAATTCACAAGCCCATAAATTTAAACACTGGAGGAGTTACAACCTGACTTACCTTAATCTTTAAGGAAAATTCTACAATCGGAGCTCCAAAAACCCTTACCTCCACACTTTGCGCATACAAACAGCGACAGTTTTTCAAAAGAAAAATGAACGACAAGAAGGGTTTTAAAAGAAACACCATGAATGAGTAATTAATTACTCATAATTAAGGAAATAAAATCTCGAAGAAAGAAGTGATCGTTCCCACATGCGATCATTTACTGCCACTTGCGCAAACTTTTATGTTGCACGAGTTCCTCATTAATTCGACAGCTCAGACATGACTTAGCCGCCACCAATATATCTCTTCATTAAAAGCCTTACCCGAGTGGGGTCCACATCTGAAAAGATGGCGGTTTTCCTTCATTTATGTCATATGTCACTTTTTAAAATCCTTGAACACTCTTGAACACTCTTGAACCGAGTTCAAGGCTATTCATATGTGTTCACCACTGTTCAAGCCTATTCCTTTATATCCCGCCTACATTCTTAAACAAGAAATCACATGCTTAATCAATAAACTTCCATCTTTGATTAACCAAAAGTTCTATAGTTTGTGATCATGAAACACCTCTTTTAGCGAAAATGCTATTCACTTTCTACCGCTCCATAAAAATATGAACAAGCTTGAACACCCTTGAACACTATTGAACCAAGTTCAAGGTTGTTCATGGTTGTTCAAACCTGTTCAAAAGACATGTTAGAAAAAGATTTTTCTCTTTTTAACAAGCAAAGTTGAAACACAAGGGAGATCCTTTCGCTGGGATTTTAAATATGAGGGCTTAGGCAGCTTGAGATCCATAAAAATAATTAGGCGACTCTAAATTGAACAAAAGGTCAAAGATCAAGATTTCAACTAACACATACTATGAAAAATAATTAAATATTTAGTAAGTGTGGGTGAAAATCAGTTACATTTTTCTCATTCATTTAAATTAATTCTTTGATTAATTAGTTATTGTAAAATCCTTGTGAAAGTGAAAGGGAGTTATAAGTGGGAAAATTAAAATTAATATGGAAAGAATGTGTTCGGTAAAAAGAAGTTGAGGTAGTTACTCAACTATGTGGGTGTGTGTTAATTCTTTAAAAGGAGAATCATTTGATTGTAAAAGGGCTTCCCTCCTCTATGGGAAAATTTTGTAACCAAATTTTCAAGATCCCTGGTCATGAGTAAAGAACTGGTGAAAGTGATATTTTGTTGACAAGAAATTAATATTTTTCTTCCTCGTGAATTTATGTCTTTCAATAATCTTTGTGTTATGGAAAAGAAAGTGATCTATGTATCACCATTTTAGAGGGATTTTGATAGACTATGTGCTATCAATATTTTTGGAATCATTTATTTGCAGATTGTAAAGGATATTGTTAGTCTTTGTGCTATCAATATTTCTTTATTTATTTGTAGATTTGGAAGAATATAAATAGCCTGTGTACTAAATATGTTCTTGTTTCTTTTATTTGCAAGAATCTATTTCACTATTTTGTATTACCTCATTTAAAATTATTACTAGACTTTTTTCTATTGATAATCAATTATACATTGCCTCAGTTATAAACATTATTGATGCAAGAGCTAGGCTATGACAAGGAAAGTTAGACACTTAGATCTTCTCAACTCTCCCAAATGATTCTTCACACACCAACCCACTGAACCTAGGTCTTACACCTTTAAGTAAATTTCACAACACAATCACAAAACTCCAACAACATCTTGACAATTATACAAACTAGATTCAAGATGTGCAATGGATCTCAACAATTCATTATTATGCAATCAACATCCAAAAATTGATCCATAAGACCTAAAGTGACAACTCTGAGTTGTAGGGGTTAAGCCAAGTTTACCAAGGTCCTATTAAGCCTAATAATACATGTTCCCACCATTAAGAAACTCTAAGGTAACCTTGAGATGTATGTTCTGAAATCAAGCCTTCAATTCCTATTAACCCTACATAGAGGGTTTTATGGACATAACTCCCATTCTTCACACTAAACCCAGGGAACTAATCACAAGTTTGAGTACCCTTTATGGATTAATATAAATATCTAAATCTAGGGGTTCAGGAGTGGAAAGGAACAAGCTTGAATACTACAAAATCAGACAGGCCTAATTGGCAATTAGGTCTCCATTTACAAAGGAAGTACCCCAAATCCTTAAGGGGGAATTAAACTAAGACTTGGAATGCACTTGGGATGGTCCCAAACTACTCCAACTTCATTGACAAGGTCTGACTCAACCCCAATCTCATGGAAGTAACTGCTGCACCATTCTAGTTTCTAGTCGCCACATAGAGATGTCGACTATTCTTCACTTAGAACATGCTCCAACAATGGTTTCCCTAAAAACCAGCTTCAAACTAATATATTCCACATGTATACCTATCATTCCACCAAGGATAATAATTTTCCAAGGGTGGACATGAGAGGAAAATGACACTTAGTGAGGAAACCCTAGTTTTGGAGGGTTTCAAACCAATGAACAGGGGAAATGCTCTAACTTACAAACCAGAGGACATCAGGACCTCAAATAAATTTCAAATGAAATATAACTCAATGCTTCTTACTCCTCAATTTGATTAATGCCTTGGTTTGTCCATACAGGTCCATACCTGAAGTTGCAAGTCGACTGTTACAAGAATATCAAATATTTTTATTGATTGAAAGAGAAAATTACATCATGGTTGCTTTCCACCTGCCTAAAAAGGATATGAAATCTTTCCCCAATGGTTAAAACCATATTTCAAACCATATGTCTATTGGGGAAGTCATTTAGACTTTACAAACAAAAAGATGGAAATGTTGTCAAAGTTGCTAGACAACTTTTGACAACATTTTGACAACATTTGCAAAGTTGCACAAAAGATGCAATCTTAATGCAGAGGGTGAACCTAAGGTTCCTAACTGGCTTAAAAAAATCTAAGAACATAAAATACCTAAATCCTAAACTCTAGGGACCCCTTGACCAAGTGTTGACCAAGTGGCTTATGAATGCCAATCTTGGAACTAGGCCTTACAATTGGGGCAAAGAACTAAAGATGAAACCCTTAGGACTTAGGCATCCTCAAGATCCCCTAGGAGTCATATTTTGATGAGGTTTTCATGTTGTTTCAGTGGGTGCTCCTACACCATACTCCCCATGATTTTTATAACTCAAGTTCCCACTTGAGTCAAGTTTATCAATGGAATTGCCATGTTGCTTAATATGGTCTTTAGTCATCCATGTAGCATCAATGTTGGGGAGGCCTTTCCACCTGAAAAGGTACTGCATATATGTTTTTAAACTGGTCTATCTGAGGACTTTGGATTCCAAAATTTTCTCCAATTAAACTGGTTGGCTATGAGGTAGATTTGTCACAACATCTAAAGTATCTGAAGGACCTGAGTTGTTGGAAGTACCTTCATCATTACAAGCTACATCACCTTTATAAGAGGTTAGATTAGAAATGTTAAAAATTGGAGAAATAAACAAGGTAGGGGGAAGATTTATTTCATAGGCATTTTCTCCCATTTTGTGCAAAATTGTGCATGGGTCAACTCTCATCATGTGGAGTTTGGAGTATCTTCCCTTTGGTAACCTCTCTTTCCTGAGGTATGCCCAAACCTTATCCCCAATATTTAAATGAACTTATTTTCTCCTTTTATCTGCCTTCTCCTTGTACTTTTGAGTTGTCTATAGTAGTTTGGTTTTTACTTCATGTTGAACTTGGGCAATGAGTTCTGTCAGTTCTTCACCCTGAGCACTGACCTTAAAGTCTAAAGGTAGGTCAATTAGATCCAATGGACCTCTTGGGTGAAAATCATAGACTACGTAGAAAGGTGTTTTCCCAATAGACCTATTGAGAGAATCATTAGGTGCAAATTCTTCTTGTGGGAAGATAACATCTCAAATCTAGTTGTGTTGCTTGGTGAGACATCTGAGAAGGTTCCCCAATGATCTATTCACCACTTTTGTTTGACCATCAGTTTGTGGGTGATATGCAGAGCTATAGGTTAATTTTGTCCCCAATTTCTTGTGGAGTGTGTGCCAAAAATGTCCTCAGAAATTAACATCCATATCTAAGACTATTGTCTTTGTAGTCCATGAATCCTAACAACTTCTTTGAAGAAGAGGTGAGAAATGTGGGAGGCATCATTTGTACTTTTGCAAGGGACAAAGTGCACCATCTTACTAAACTTGTCTACAATCACAAAGACACTATAAAATCCCTATTTACATATATAAAGACCCATTACAAAATCCATGGAGATTGACTCCCAAGGCCTATTAGGAATTGGAAAAGGTTGGTATAATCCCTGATTAGTAGATACACCCTTAGCTTGTTGAAGATAGTGCATACTTCCACAAATTTATTGATATCAATATCCATCTTAGGACAAAAGAAACTCCTCTTTAATTGGTATGTGGTCTTATCCATGCCAAAGTGACCACCCATGCCACCACAATGTTTCTCTTTGATGATGTTCAGTCTCATAGAACACCTAGGTATGCAAAGTTGGGAACCTTTGAACAAAAGGTCATTTTGAATGAGAAATTCAGAGAACTCGGTGTGATATTTTCCTACAAGTTGAGAACACACCTTGAATACCTCTCCAAATTCTGGATCACCTGCATATATATGCTTTAGAGCATCAATCCCAATGCTTTGTAATTGCACTTCTTCAACCAAAACAACCCTTCTGTTGAGGGCATCAGCAACCTTGTTTGCTTGACCTTTCTTGTGCTTCAATGTGAATGTGTATGCCTGCAATTGTTCCATCCACTTTATATGCTTGACACTTAGTTTTTCCTATGAATTTAGAAAACTTAATGCATGGTTGTTAGTATAGACAACAAATTCTTTTGGTAAAAGGTAGTTTCTCCATTTTTTAAGGGCATGTACCACTGCATACAATTCAAGGCCATATTTTGAGTATCTTTTCTTAGCATCGTTTAGTTTTTTAGAGAAGAAAGCTATGGGATTCCCTTCTTGGCTTAAGACAGCACCAATGGCTAGGTTACTAGCATCTGTCTCCACAGTAAACACCTTCCTAAAATCAGGTAAGGTCAAGATAGGATATTGAGCAACCCTGTTCTTTAAGTAATCAAAAGCATTGTTAGCTTCATTTGTCCAAGCAAACTTAATTTTCTTACCACCCTTGATGGTTTCTAGCATGGGAGAACATACATGACTAAAGTTCTTTATAAACTTTTTGTAAAAAGTAGCAAGACCATGAAAGCTCCTTACCTCACCTTGATTTCTTGGAATGGGCCAATTGACAATGGCCTCCACCTTACGGGGATCCATTTTTAATGTTCCCTTTGAGATAAAAAACCCCAAAAAGGTAAGTTCCCTTTCCATGAAGGTAAATTTCTCCATGTTGATGGTGAGCTTGTGGTCATGAAGTTTATTTATCACTTTCTCCAAATGGTTTATGTGTTCTTCTCTATTGCTGCTGAAAATAAATATATCATCAAGGTAGATAACAACACATTTTCCAATGTAATCAATGAAAATTTCATTCATGAGCCTCATGAATGTGCTTGGGTAATTTCTTAGCCCAAATGACATTACAATCCATTCAAATAACCCCTCAGTAGTTTTGAATGCAGTCTTCCATTCGTCTCCTGGCCTGATTCTTATTTGATGGTATCCTGATTTTAAGTCTATTTTGGAAAAGTAAAAAGCAAACCCAAGTTCATCAACAAGGACTTCAATTCTTGGGATGGGGAATCTGTACCTAATTTTTATTTTGTTTATATCCCTGCTATTAGTGCATAGCCTCCATGTTCCATCCTTTTTAGATGCCAAAAAGGAAGTAATTGCACAAGGACTGATACTTTTTTGTATTAGGCCTTTGGCTAGCATTTCTTGGACTTATTTAGAAATCTCTGCATTCTGATTTGGAGTCATCTTATAGGGTGCCTTTTTTGGCAATGATAATCGTGGTATGAGATCAATTTGATGAGTGATATCTCTAAGGGGTGGGAGGGAAGAGGGTAGATCATTTGTAGTAACATCATTGTATTTGTTTACAAATTACTTGACCTCTATTGGTATGGGTGTTATCTTATCAAATTCCTCCTCCTCCTTAGGCTTGATGATCAGTATGAAACTTTCCTCTTATGATTCTTTTAATTGTTTTACCTTCTCTGATTTTTTATCAGGCAGTGGCTTCATAGTAAAGTTTTTTCCATCCCTAATGATAGTGTAGGTGTTTTTCTAATAGTTATAGGTGGCATCCATGTCATATTTCCATGGTCTCCCAAGTATAATATGGAAAGCATCCATCTCTACAACATCACACAAAACCTTAACCTTGAAATCTCCTAGAGAAAATTCTACCATAGCCTGTTCAATGACTAGTTTTTGTTTTCCTTTAGTGAGCCAAGAAACATTATAAGGGAAAGGATGTGGTGTTTTATTTAATTCTAGATTATGTACCATTTCCTTAGAAATCAAATTCTTTGTTAAACCAGAGTCTATCAACAAGTTACATACCTTTCCTTGACACTTGATTCTTGTTCTAAAAATGTTCTTTCTTTGGGGTGGCTCTTGAGTGTGTGGTACTTGCAAGAAGGCTTGTCTCATCATCAGGACTATTCCTTCTTCAACTTCAAGTTCTTGATTGTCTTCTTGGACCAACTGTTCTCTTCTCTCACCTTGGTTGTTGTTCCTCTTCTTAAGGCATATCCCTGTATGGTGGCCTAACTAGTTGCAATTGAAACACCTTAGGGGTTCATTTGTTCTTCCCCTACCCCTGCCAAAAGGTCTTCTTCCTCTGAAGCCTCCTTTGTTACTTGACTCTCCTTGGTCTCTTCCTCCTTGATTCTGCTCCATGGTTCTATCATTGCTTGACTATCCTCTACCCCATGTATTTCCCCTTCCTCTGAAATTTTTTCTAGTGTTGTTGTTACCTCTACCCCTAGAACCTTGATCTTGTCTTCTTTTGAATTTGTCTTCAAATTTTAGTGCTAATTGGAAGCACTGTTGGACTGTAGTTGGAGATCACAAATTCAACTCATCCTAGATATTTATCCTTAATCCTTGCTTGTATCTTGCAAGCTTGACACTTTCTGGCTCTACCAACTTAGATTTCATGGAGAGCTTATGAAACTCTTCAGTGTACCTTCAGACATCCATTTCTTTTTGTCTCAAACTCTGTCTTTTCTTATGAAGTTGCACTTCATAATCTTTTGGCACATAGGCCTCCTTCACTAAGGCCATCTTCTTCTTACATGTGCCCACTGGATTCTTATCCATCTTCACCCTCTCTACTTGACTGAAGTTCCACCAGGTTAGGGCTGACCCCTTTAACTTGGACTTTGCTATTTTCACCTTTTGGTGTTCTGGTATCTCCTCACAGTCAAAGAAACTAGTGAGTGCATCCATCCATTCCATGACTTCCTCTACATCCATCTTTCCATTGTAGACAGGTAGATCAAGCTTAGTGTCCATGGTCCTCCTCTCCATAGACTTCAAAGTCTTCACAAGTAGCCTCTGGTCTGCAGGGATCTCCTCTTCCTCCTGCAAAGGGGCTTATTCATCACTCCCCTCCTCTTCCACTCCAGAGTTACCACCACTTCTCTTGACTTGTTCCTTAAGCCTTTCCATCTCCTGCCTCATCCATTTCCTCTCTACATCATGCTCCTTCACTACTCTTAGTAATTCTACTTTGGATATCCTATTAGGAAGTTCACTTTCTTCTCCACCATCATCCATGGTTGCAACTTGAATTAGTCCAAAGATCCTTAAGCCGCTCTGATACCACTTGATGCAAGAGCTAGGCTATCACAAGGAAAGTTAGACACTTAGATCTTCTCAACTCTCCCAAAGGAGTCTTCACATGCAAACCCATTGAACCTAGGTCTTACACCTTTAAGGAAAGTTCACAACACAATCACAAAACTCCAACAACATCTTGACAAGAATACAAACTAGATTCAAGATGTACAATGGATCTCAACAATTCATTCTTATGCAATCAAAATCCAAAAATTGATCCATAAGACCTAAAGTGATAAATCTGAGTATTAGGGGTTAAGCCAAGTTTACCAAGGTCCTATTAATCCTAATAAGACATGTTCCCACCATTAAGAAAGCCTAAGGTAACCTTGAGATGTTTGTTCCATAATCAAGCCTTCAATACCTAGTAGCCCTGCATAGAGGGTTTATGGACATAACTCCCATTCTTCACACTAGACCCAGGGAACTAATCACAATTTTGAGTACCCTTTATGGAGTACTATCAATCACTAAATCCAGGGGTTCAGGAGTGGAAAGGAACAAGCTTGAATACTACAAAATCAGACGGGCCTAATTGACAATTAGGTCTCCATTTACAAAGGAAGTACCCCAAATCCTTAAGGAGGAATGAAACTAAGACTTTTAATACACTTGGGATGGTCCCAAACTTCTAAAACTTCATTTACAAGGTCTGACTCAACCCCAATCTCATGGAAGTCACTGCTGCACCATTCTGGTTTCTAGTCGCCACATAGAGATGTCGACTATTCTTCACTTAGAACATGCTCCAACAATGGTTTCCCTACAAAAAAACTTCAAATTCATGTATTCCACAAGTAGACCTCTCATTCCACCAAGTATCATAATTTTCCAAGGGTGGACATGAGAGGAAAATGATAATTAGTGAGGAAACCCTAGTTTTGGAGGGTTTCAGACCAGTCAACAGGGAAAATGCTCTAACTTACAAACAAAAGGACATCAAGACCTCAAATAAAGTGAAAATGAAAGATAAATAAATTATTCTTACTCCCCAATTGGATTCATTCCCTGGTTTTTCTATACAGGTCCGTACCCGAAGTTGCAAGTCGTCTGTTATAGGAAAATCAGTTATTTTTATTGATTTAAAGAGAAAATTACATCATGATTTCTTTTCACCCACCTGAAAGGGTTATTAAAGATTTCCCCAATGGTTAAAACCATATTTCAAACAATATTTCCATTGGGGAAATCATTTAGACTTTACAAACAAAAAGATGGAAATATTGTCAAAGTTGCTTGACAACTTTTGACAACATTTGCAAAGTTGCACAAAAGAAGCAATCTTAATGCAGAGAGTGAACCTAAGGTTCCTAACTGACTTAAAACAACCTAAGAACATAAAATACCCAAATCCTAAACTCTCTCTAGGGACCACTTGACCAATGGTTGACCAAGTGGCTTATGAATGCCAATCTTAGAACCAGGCCTTACAATTGGGTCAAAGAACTAAAGATGAAACCCTCAGGACTTAGGCATCCTCAAGACCCCCTAGGAGTCACATTTTGATGAGGTTTTCATGTTGTAGTGGGTGCTCCTACACCAATTATTTTCATGGAGGGAAGAAATTATTAAAAAAATATAAAATAATCAACAATTTCAGGGAGCTGCCCCTTTTTGAAGCAGAGGAAGATTTTCCTTTCAATGATAATCTATCTAATGTTGCAAGGTTTTATCATTGTCCATTGGGCTAATTAATAAGGAGAAGCAGAGTGATAAATTCATTTGCTAACATTTTTGGTGACTCTGCTAGGGATCGAAGTGCCTTATGCGTTCAGTTTTAAAAAAATTGAGGTACCTCCCCTAGGATGGAGGTTGGAGGCTCTGTTGAAGATGCATACTAGAAAGCCTTTGAGAGATCTCCAAAATTATTAAAAGATTGGATTCCTGCAAGAGATGAGGATAAATGGATATTTCTCTCTTTGTGTCATCATTTAGAGAGAATCCAATCATGGAGGTGGTAGGAGATGTAATAAAAGAGGTACAATTCTTGAAGTCTTTTTACGGTTTTGTGCCCATTCGAAAAAAGCCTTTTGTGGAAGTATTTGAGAAGGAAGAAACTAGTAAGATGAAGTATGAGAAAGAAAAAGATCTTGAGAAATCAAATGAGAGTATAGAGGAACAAAAATATCCCTATATTTTTCATCCCCTTGGAGCTCTCTTCTCATCTCCACCTTTGGAAGAATTGGTACAGCAGTCTACAGTGGAAAAATTGCAAGAACAATCCAAAAGTCAAGGGACTCAAGGTATGGCCAAATTTTTTGACATTTTAACTATCTTTGTGATAAGCATTTCTGATATGAACAATGTTGAGGAAAAATATGAACCTGTGTTTATTTTTCCACCCCTGTTGCATCCACCTCTCATAAATGGGGTAAATATTATGATACTTTTGTTTACCTCTTTGCAAAATCTGCCTCTATTTTGCCAAAAGTTAGTTCAAAAAGGCTCCTACTTTATTCAGCCTATAAATTGTCTCATTTAGCCTTTTTTTTTTTTTTGTCTTTCACCCTTCCATTGTAAATAATCCATTCTGCTTTTAAATTTTGTGCTTGTTTATGTTTTTGTTGTGTTAGTGTGTTTTTGCCTTCAACTTTGAACCTTTCCCCCTTTCTCTAAATCACCCACCATTCTGAAAATTTCTTGAAATAAAGGCCCTCTCTAAGTGAATGATCTACAATACCTTATGCTCACTATCCAAAATTGTCATTTCAAATCTTTGTTAAAATGCTCCTCGGATTTCTAAAAGCCTTCTACAGAAATGTAATGATATCTGAGTGGAGGACATTTTCAAGATTATAGCATAACATTTTGGGTGGATAGATCCATACGCATAAGCATGCCAATTTGATATTTTTTAATGTGTTTTTCAATCATTTAATGGGAGAAATACCAAATTCTAGCTCTCTAAATTTTTTGGTAAAGATTTATTTTCAGGTAATCGTACTTTGTTTGGAGATGCAATGGGTAATTGTCCACCCATTGATTCTTAGGCACACATATATTAGATCTCTCTGAGGAGAATGAATTGACTTTGGTAGAAGATGTGAGACCTACAGCTAAGTCTCAAAAAGGAACATCTATCAGCTTAAGAAGTCCACTTTTTGTTATTTAAGTAGAGTTTTATGGTTGATGTCAGTTCTGCAATTTCCCACCATCTTTCTCGCATTTTAAATCATCAGATCCTCATATTTTCCAAAAGGGGAACCCTAGGTGTTGTACATATATGGATGGTTCACAGACTAGCCAATTCCCCCACACTTCGAGCCATGGACATCACCACATGTGAGAGACTAGAGGACTTCATCTTTTGGAGGAACAGAGAGTCAACGGTATCTTTGGGAGGCCATGAATTTAAGTAATTTTCATGAAAGGCAGTAAATGATTTGACCCAATCTCTCAAATTGTTTTTTCAAATTATTGCATGCACCGATAGTGTAATTTTGTATACAAATTGTTTGTTGTGAAAAATTTAGAAACTACATAGATGATGTCATTAGAAGGCATTTCCTTTTCTCCCGCGTGGCGCAAATCCACATATAATGCACATGCATTATTCCCCTAATGTCACTAAGAGAAAGGTGTTCAAAGATTTGCAAATTCAATTTTATAATTTCTTGAGAGCCAAGGAATTTGTAATGAAATATGGCGACAACGTGTGTGACAGAAGATGTTTCTACTTACTAGTTTATACTTATGCGACCCATTTCAAGCAATCCAAAAAAAATTGAGTTTCCACACAGGTGAGGTATTGTAAAGACAGCTACAGAATCCTACAAATGAGCACCTTGAGCCCACAAGAACTTCTGAAGATATTGAAAATTTAGCCTTAATAGTTGCAATAGATGTGAGTCAACTCGCACTGAAAATTAGAGGAGGTTTCTATTTTGAGATGCCTATAATATCAATCACTAATTTTGTTGGTTGTCCAACCAATATTGAACCTGTCTCTTCAACAAAAAGTGAGAACATATTATATAGTTCTGAATCCATTGAACAACATACAAAGACAAGTGAGGATGAAATCACGACCATAGGAAAAAAATTCAACTACGAAGAAACAAAATTGGCAGCGGCATCAAGAGATGTAATGGGTTTTGCCGAGGAGGCTCAAAAAATGTGGAAAATTCAACTAATTTGGTAGAATCAAATTTTCTTATGATTTTAAAACTTATATCAGAACTCCAAGAAAAAAAATGGGAGAGTGACACGGTCTCATGGTTGGTCATGAAATTGATGCACACAAATGGATTTCTTACTACTCTAATGAATCCCAAGCAAATGCAATGAGATCCTTCCTACTCGATGAGATGGAATTTTGGACAAATCACCCGCATATGAGATGCGAGATGTTGATGTTTTTATTCACATTCGGGAACTCCATTAGTAAATAAAACAAATAGAGCTTCTAGAAAGGATCATACTCAACCTGTATTTGTAGGTGAATTTCTTTGAGGTCTGAAATGCACAAGTAGAGTGGCTGAAAACTCTTGCACCGGGCACAACAGATAAGTCAAGGTTCTTTGGGGATATGCTGGATTTTCTTTTGGAAGGCAAATATTTGTACAGGGTTACTTTTCTAGCAGTGCTCCTCAAAAATGTTTTCACCTTGAGGTCCCTTTAGAAATTTGGTCACTAGAAGAAGATGAGACCCATGCTAAAACTTGGTAACAGTTGGATAGTTTCAATGATTCAGTGGGACAAAGGGATGCAAGCAAATACAAAGACTGTTATAAAACATTTCCAATCTAGTTGCTACCAGTCGTGGGTTGAAAACTCAATGGTCTAGTACCATTAGCAGCTCTAACCTCACTATAGAAAACTCCATGGTTGCTTCTCCAATTCCAGGATCTACTTCATATGAATGCATTTCCATAGCATGTCAGTCTAATCCTGAATTGTGGTGTTTTGAGTGTAATTCCACTTGTATCAGTTGCCAACGAGTTGGACATGATATAAAAGAAAAGATAATATATACATGTTCTATAATTTGAAGATGGTCTGGTATTGTTTCTAAAGAGAAAAGAGCAAAAATCTTTCTTTTGGCAGGCCATGAAATTCAGGTTCCAACTAATGGCTCAACATTATCATTAAAGAGGGTCAATGCAAGAGAACACGGTATGAAGCTTGAAGAGAATGGTTTACTTAGTTTCATAGAACCTGCTAGTATTGGTTGTTAAAGGTTGGTCTTGATAAATCTTAGAGTGGAGTCAACTCCTATGTATCTGTGAGAGCTATTCAACTGAGAATATATGGAACATCATTTGAGACTTTGGCAGGTTGGTTGAGGCCAAATTCTTGAACACATCAAAGCATTATTCAAATGATTTTTGGACATTTTCCTCATGTTGAAATAGTGACTCTAAGTCCAATGGATAAAGCAGTGAAGTGTCCCATAGATTCTGGAGTTCTCTACATCATGGCACAGAATGCAGTCCTCAAGAGAGAGCCAATCTTACCAAAGGATTTAAACCTTTCATCTACCTATTAGATTTAAAAATTATTTTGCATTTAAATATTTAATTCTTTAAAGAATTAAATATTATCATACTATGCAAAATAATTAAATATTAAGTAAGTCTGGGTGAAAATGAGTTACATTTTTCTCATTCATTTGAATTAATTCCTTGATGAATTAATTATTGTAAAAGAAGTTGAGGTAGTTACTCAACTATGTGGGTGTGTGTGAATTCTTTAAAAGGGAAATCATTTGGCTGTAAAAGGGCTTCCCTCCTCTACAAGAAAAAATTTTAACCAAATTTTTAAGATCCCTATTCATGAGTAAAGAATTGGTGAAAGTGATATTTTTGATGAAGGGGACTCCCCTTAATACCACAAGTACATGACAAAAACAAAGAGAAACAACAGAAATTTGCAAGAACAGAAAATTGGCTTCTTATTGGCTCCACAAATGTGGAATTACAAACTTCAGAATTACAATATCAAAAGCCACATGGGCATCCCTTACAATAATCTGTAGGACAAAGCCTCAAATAACCACCCAGAATTGCCCTAGAAAACACCACGGGCCTTCCTTAATTAGGCAAATTTCCACCGCCCGAGAAGGTTCCAGAAATCTAGCCATTAAGGCCGACTACCCTTAGCATTTAATTATTTTTCACTTTTATTACAAAACATGAGATTAGGTAGCCCAACTTTCGGAAGCCATAACTTTTGAACCGTAGCTCCGATTGGCTATTATAACCACTTTCTGGAAAGGGGAGATCATGATCTACAGTGCTTGACACGCAAAGCAACAGTCAACCAGGGGTTCGACCTTGATCCAGAGCCTCTAAGGTCCTAAAAATTGAGCTCAAAGGTTTTGCACCCTAAAATCTCAACAGTAAATCCTTAATAACTTCGCCAATACAGATGATCTGGCAATGAAATTCAACTGGCATTCTTATATGACTAAGATGAACCTTCACCTGGAAAATTAGAACACTCTGAGTTCAAATGACCAACTTACTAAAAGTAGTAAGTTTCCAAAAATAGCAGCTTTGTACAAAATAGCCCTTATTGAATAGAAAAACACATATTTTTGGGTGATGCAAGATTGCCCTTACACCCAGGATACTCCTGCATCAATTTTTTTGAGAAGAAATTAATATTTTTCTTCCTCGTGAATTTATTTCTTTCAATAGTCTTTGTGCTATGGAAAAGAAAGTGATCTGTGTATCACCATTTTAGAGGGATTTTGATAGAATGTGTGCTATCAATATTTTTGGAATCATTTATTTACATATTGTAAAGGATATTGTTCATCTTTGTGCTATCAATATTTCTTTATTTATTTATAGATTTGGAAGAATATAAATAGCCTATGTACTAAATATGTTCTTGTTTCTTTTATTTGCGAGAATCTATTTCACTATTCTATATTACCTCCATTAAAATTATTAACAGACTTTGTTCTATTGATAATCAATTATACCTTACCTCGGTTACAGACATTATTTTCATGGAGGGAAGAAATTATTACAAAATATAAAATAATCAACAATTTGAGGTAGATGCCCCTTTTTGAAGCTGAGGAAGATTTTCCTTTCAATGATAATCAATCCAATGTTGCAAGGTTTTTTCATTGTCCATTGGGATAATTAATAAGGAGAAGTACAATGACAAATTCATTTACTAACAACTACATTATTTGGATCTTGTTCTCTTTCCCAGTGTATGTTCTTATGTTTCTTTATCGATAGGTTGTCTTTGTTTAGCTTGCTTAATCTTGATCTTGGCATATGTTTCAGGTATGGTAGTTGATTTATATTTTCTCACTGTACTTATAACCTCTTCCTTTGATTTCTTTTCTTCTGATATTATCCTTCTGTAAACTTCTTCATAGGTTCCAAACCAACCATATTGTAATTTCTTCCCAATTGTTCAATATACCTATTAATTTAATTTATAACTGGTTCACCTGTTGTCCAATTTACTTTACCACTGCCCAGAAAATAATTTTGTACGTAGAAAAATATACATACCAACAATGCTCCAAACTTCAATCGTTGTTTCTTGATTTTTCTCAAATTCATCATCAGTTGATTTCTCATCATTTCTTCTAAATCATATGTGTTTCCTTCAGTAACTATCTCATATGCAACTTGCAGTGCTTCTCTAGATATGTTGTCTATTTGATTTTCTTGATAAATCTTGTATCCAATAACCATTGATGCAAATTTCATTTCTTTGTCCAAAATTTTGTTTATAGCAAAAGTTTTGTGATCTTGCTTGTACCTTACTATACCTTCAATTTCTATACCAGAGTCCAATTCCTTTACACATTTTCTTCCATTAGCTGATAATCAAGTGACATCAAAGATGATTTTGTTTGTGATCTCAATTTGTCTATCTCCTTTGAACCATATGTAGTCTCCATGTATTTGACTCAATACACATTTAATCCATTTAGCTTCAAAATTATTTCGCATGTGCACGATATGTGTTAGTATTTTTGTTTCAAGATGTCCATACTCTTCATTCAACATTTCATTCTCTTTGTATAGTTCCTTGTAGGCTACTTATATCTTCATCTCTGATCTCACTCTGCTTTCATTGAATATAAGCTCTGATGTCTTATGTCAATATAAATCTACTTGGTATACAAGATAATGCTCCAGCTTCATTCATTTTAGTTACTTTCAGTGAATTTAATTGATATTCAGGTTCGTGTTCCTGTGAACCATCAATTAATACAATCTTCTCATCTATAATAATTATTATACAATTCTCAAGAATTTTTTTATCATCTAGGGTTTACTACTTAATCAACTCACTAAGAAATCCTTTCTATAAGATGAATTGGCAAAGTTCTCTCAAGCTCATTTTAGCATAGACTTTTTAGAATGTGACTTTCCTAAGATAAATGTCATTATATAGAGAGGCAAGGTTTCCAACATTTATTTTTACTAAAACATTTATTTCAAGCCTACAATGTTCCTTTTGTACCGATAGTAACATGGATTCACTGATAATAATCTCATACTAATATGTTTCAACTTTCCTAATTACTTATTGCATCTATTTATTCTATTTGAATGTTTCAGCTCATAATTGATTTAAGGGACTAATTGATGATTCTAATGAAGTTTCAAGTCCCTAAGCAATTACTTACTTTCTTAGTTGATGGTTGTATTCCCTATGCCAATCAACACAGGGGCTTCCATTGATGTTTCATCAGCTTCCTTCTTTACCCATATCTTCTTCATTTCCTCTCCAAATTGTTCTTAATTTATAGTTCTTTTTCCTCTGATATCTCTATCATTTCCAGTAGAAAACCGATATCTGCAGTTGTAGGTGACATGACCAAACTTTGAGAAAATATAATATGGTATTGCAAATGGTCTCCAAGATTCAGTTCTTGCTTCACTGTTTCCTTTTATTCATTATGATGTTATATGTCCTGATTTTCCACACTTAAAACATGTGACTGAGTTATTTGCTTATTTTCTTTGGTAGTGTACCATTCTCCTCATTGTCGGTGTTTTGGTTCTATAATCTTCAACTTTATGTCCATAGTGATTAAATTTGTAACAATATCCATAGAATTTTTTCTCAGATGATCTAGTGATGGTTTCAGATATACATTCATATGCTTTATGAAAAAACTTGTTGCAATTGTAGAATTAACCATTAAAAGGGTGTGTTGCTAGTAGAAATTACTTGTTTACTTTGACAAACGTTTGTTGTGCGACCATATTTTCCAAAATTGTAGCAAGTAGGATTATAGGTTTTTTTACCTTGTATATCACTTGATTCTCCATATTTTGATAATTCTTCAATCTCCATAATGTTTTTTCCAGTATATCCCAATCTGGTAGTGTCACCTAGTTTTCTCTAATTTTTCAATTGTTCATCAATCTTCTCCATGCTTTGTTTGAATTTTGTGAGTTTTGCATTGATTTCTTTGTCAATTTTTAGGTTGTTCTTCATGTCTTCATTCTCTTGCTCCAGCTTCTGATTTTCTTCTTGTAGTTGTAAATTTTTGTCACCAGTTCTTTCTATCAGTTCACTATGTGCATGAATCTCTCTCTATTGTCTTTCCAGTAGTAAGTCTTTTCCAGTGATTGTTTCTTCAACATCTCTTTTTTTGTTTCAAGAGTTTCTTTGGAACTTTCAATAGTTCTAATTCTTTCTAGTATTTATGTCTTTCTCAAGGCTTGACTCTCATGTTCCTTCTTCATTTTACTAATTTCATAAGTAATTGATTGTTCTTTTTTAATAGATCAGCAATAGCAGCATCAGCTTCTTTGAAATTGATATTTCCTTCTGGTAGTCTGTCAAGGTCATCAAGGCTCATGTTTACATTTTCTATCAATTCCTTCCTTTTTGAAAATGGTGTCTTTAGCTTTTTCTTCAAATCATGGATCATTTCATTATCATCTTTCAAGGCTTCCTCTAACTATTTCAGATACCTTTAGCTTTCCATTATCCCAGATCTACTCCAAAGTTGTTAAACTTTTCTTCTAGAGAACCAATGAGCTCTAATACCAATTGTTGGAAATATTTAGGTTAGAGACTGAGAGGGAGGGTGAATCAGTACCTCAAACAATTCACACTTTTTCCCTTTCAATCTCAAACTTAAACTTTTATGTTTACCTATACTGATATATGTTTTTCCTTTTACCGATAACTGTTGCAATATTAACCTATAGCTGATAACTTGAAAATTAACAAACCTGTAACACATAAATATCGAAAAACTTAAGACAATATTTTTTTATTGTAGAAAATCCTTGGTAGGAAGGAAAAATAGTAGTGGGGATGAAACCCAGAACTTATCACTGCAGTAATAAGGTGCTTGGTTAAGAGCTTACAAAAATGGTGTCTTCTGAATGACTTTACCCTATTAGGAGTATTTAAAGTCCTATCAAAGAGTACTCTATTAAGAGATTGTATCCCACTTATATATAGTATTCACCCTGTTAAAGGATTTACAATAAGTTCCTAAATAGATCTTCTAAGTCCGATTAGGGACTACCCGATTAAGGGATTTCACAATCTTGTTGTTAAACTATTAGGAATAAATCAAAAATAAATTTGACCTGTGAATGCTTTCTCCTAAAGCTTTGCAGATCTTGTTTTTATATGTTCCTTTCCTTATTTACACTTTTCTATTCTTCACCAATACTTGTTCATACTCTGTGTTGTCACTTCTTTCTTCTTATCTATCTTTTTCATTATATCTTCACTATTTTTGGTATATATATTTCTCTCTGATCTCCTTTTAAAGTATTTGTCTGACCTAATTAGGGTTTCTCAATTCTTCCATGGGTCATTTTGATAGTAGGATGTCATCCCTGATTCTATGCTTTTCTTTTCCTTTTGCCGATAAAACTTTCCAATAATCTTTGTCGATAATCTTAACATTTTTTCGATGGTACTCTACACTTGATGTTAATTTTCAGCAATGAAAATCTTATAAAAATAAATCATTAGCTAGTAGAGGATTTGGTCAAGTAACATCAACATATGCAACTTCCTAAAAATTCAAATTATGCTAATTTTAACATGAATCCTATACTTAACGGATTTCAAAGGAATATCAAAGATTTGAGTAACAAGAATTATAAGCAAATTTTCTTGGAAATGAAATCTAACAGACATAAAACATTGTTTGAATCATGACTGTGAATTAAATGATGAAAATATGGAAACCCAAAAAACATGAATCAGATAAACTCACAATTCCATGTTCAGCAAATGCAATCTTTTAAAGAAGTTTTACCCAGATACAAGATTTTCAAAATTCTCTCAAATCATGAAGCCACCATATGTACGCAAACACAAGATAAATTTATCTTTAAACCAATATAAAAAAATATTTCTAATCATTCGTCATAGAAAGATGAAACAAAAATAATAAACTCTAAACTAATTGATCACAGATACATTCAAAATAAAACACAGTTGGCTCTCTGAAATAAATGAACCAGTATGCACATATTTATCAATTTCACATAGACAGCAGAAGAATCACACCATGAATGAAGCTTCAACAACATAGATCTTTATTTAAAAAATTATCCGACCTTAATTACATCTCTATAGTGAAATATATAGTGCTTCAACTTAGAAAATTAGAAACTCGTAGCTAGGGTTTAATCTACATAAAACATGGCACAATAAAACTAAATCTAGAGTTTAACAATGCAAAAATACTCCTAAACTGATTGCTAATAATATTGCATGGATTCCCATCCATGTTTACATTGAATACATGCAAAATAATATTGGAATTAGCCCACAAAATGAAGGAAATTGAACTACAATTCCACTATTTCTTCTCCTTGTTTGCACGTGATTGATCTTCTCTTTGATATTCACGCCCAAAATGTATGGATCTTGATGCAGGAGAATCATGGGTCATTGTCAATCCTTCTCAACAAAAAATATGTTGTGTTGTTCTTTAGTTTGTTTGGAGACTTCTTGGGAAATACTCCATTGCTCGGGTTCTGTCGCTCGGGCATGCTTGTCTCTGTCGCTCGGTTTTGTTCCTTGGGCATGCTTGTTTTTGTTGCTCAGGTATGTCGCTCGGGAAAGCTTGTTTATTTTTCTATTGCTCAGTTTTCTCTTTTGATGCTTGGATTCTATTTCCTATTGCTCGGGGTGTTCCTTTCCTGAGTCACTCTGTTGCTCGATCAACCTTTTCCCGAGATGTTTATTTTGGAGTTGGATCTAGTGGCTGACTTCTTTAGTTAATTTTGATGGCTTAATTGATTTGGGGTCTCTCATTGGGATTTGTGTGGACCTAAATCTAGGTCTCACTTATGGATTTGAGTGCTGACCTCTCTTGGTGGACTCTTTTATATATTTGTTTCTATGTTCTTAGTTTTAGGCAGTTCTGAGAGTTCTTAGAGCATGATAGATTGGATAGAAGATTGAAGTTTGAATTATCTGTAAGAAGGTATGTGACCTCGCATGTATGAAGATAACATTGTAATTCATTGAATATATATGGCAAAAATTGGGAAGGCCTTACAGCCTGACATATAATTATTTTGATCAATTAATGAAAAGGTATTTTTGTTGTTTCTTCTCTCACTGAGTTGTTTTGGCTTTCGCATTGGTTCTGCAAGGTGGTTTGGTAGTTGGGAGAGCCTTTGGCCCCATTATCAGTCCTCCCTTGCATCAGGTAGTATTAGAGGATTGGTGAGATCTAAGTTCCTTCTTGTAAAACCTAACCCTATTTGGTATTGTTGTGGGGTAGTAGATTGTGATCTGGCCTATAATTGCAGAGGGATTCAAGATGCTTTGTGGGAGAGGAAATGTAGATCCAAGTCTAGCTGGTATGCTTAGATAGATGGATACTAGATTGGAAGTTGTTGAGACAGCCCAGCACAAAGGAAGACATCTTGAGGATGTTAGTGATGATGAAATTGAAAAAGTTCAAGGTGAAGCTTCTCCTGCACCTATGATGAATCAGGAAGAAGAGTGATTCATGAGAGCTTTGACAAGTTTGAAATCCACACCTCAGTTTAATCCTCCTGAGTATAGTGGAAAGTTGGATTCTGATGAATTGATAGACTGGATAACAAAGATGGAAAAGTATTTTGAATATGATAATATAGCAGAGGATAAGAAGGTGAAGATTGCAAGCACTAAATTGAAAGGTCATGCATCCTTATGGTGGGAACATCTGCAATTGGACCGGAAGAAGAAACATAAAGACAAAATCAAGGTATGGGATAAGATGGTAAAAAAATTGAAAGGCAAATTTTCTACCTTGTGATTATCAGATTAACCTAATCTGGTGAATGCAAAGCTTGAAGCAGAAAGATAAATCTGTAAAGGACTACACTGAGGAATTCTACAGATTGGACATTAGATCTGGACATGTTGAAGATGAAGTGGAAAGAGTAGCAAGATACCTAAATGGATTGAGAAGTTCTATACAAGATGAAATCAGTTTGGTCGAGATGGAAAGCGTTGAGGAGGCATATCAATTTTCTCTAAAAGCTGAGGAAAAGTTGAACAGAAGATATAGACAAAGACAAAGAGGCAGAGGTGGTAGATTCCCTAGAGGAAGAGGTAGATATCATGGTGAAAATAGTAGATCTGAACCAAATAAGTCAATTTTAGACACGTCCCAAGACAAAGGAAAGACTGAATGGAAAGGTGGAAGTTCATACTGAGGAAGAGGTAATTATTCCAGAGGTGGTTATAGAAGAAAAGGGTTCCAAGTAACTTGTTATAATTATGGTGAATAAGGACATAAATCCTTTGAGTGTACACATGCAAGAAAGAAAGGAAGTAGTAGCAGAAATGCATTGTTGCAAGAGGAGTCACAAAATGAAGCTGAGAAGGAAGGAAATCTCATGATCCAAAGGATACTATGGAGTGAGAAGGATAAGCAAGATCCTGTCAGGAAAAGTTTGTTCAAGACCAGATGTAGAGTTGCAGACAAGGTTTGGAAGGTGATTGTGGATAGTGGAAGCTCAGAGAATCTAGTATATGAGGAAATAGTTACAAAGTTGCAGTTGGAAAGGATGAAACATCCGAAACCCTATCAGATCTCATGGATCAAGGATGATCATGCATTAATGGTGAGTGAACAATGTTTTGTGAATCTGAAAATTGGAAAATACTATGATAAGGTGTTGTGTGATATTATGCCTATGGATTGTTGTCATATTTTGTTAGGTAGACCTTGGCAATATGATAGACATGCTATAAATGATGGAAGATTGAATAGATATTTTGTTTGGGTTGATGGTAAGAAGAAAGTTTTGTTACCTTTGGTTGAAGAATCTGTTGGTGAGATATGTACGTCTGTAAAATTTTGTTTGATGGAAGGTAGATAGTTTGTTAAGGATTTGAAAAGAAATGATATATGTTATGCTTTGATTCCTAACAAACCGAGTAAGAATACAGAAGATGACATTCCTACAGAAGTTGGAAAGTTACTCACTGAGTACAAGGAGATAATTTTAGATAATGTACTGATGGTTTGCCACCAATGAGAGATATCAATCACTATATGGATTTGATTCATGGATCTAGTTTACCGAATAAAGCACCACATAGGTTAACACCGACCAAGAATGAAGATCTTAACCGACAAGTTCATGAATTGTTGAACAAAGGTTTGATCCGAGAAAGTTTGATTCCATGTGCAGTACCACCTGTATTGTCACCTAAGAAGAATGGAGAATGAAGAATGTGCATTGATTCCAAAGCAATTAATAAGATCATAGTGAAATATAGGTTTCCTATACCAAGAATGGATGATATAATGGATTGTTTGAGTGGAGCAAGATATTTTACCAAAATTGATTTGAAAAGTGGATATCATCAAATCAGAATCAGAGAAGGTGATGAATGGAAGACTACTTTCAAGACAAAGGAAGGTTTGTATGAGTGGTTGGTTATGCCTTTTGGTTTAACTAATGCACCGCGTACATTTATGAGGTTAATGAATGAATTTCTAAATAAATTCTTGAATAAGTGTGTGATTGTATACTTGGATGATATTTTGATATTCAGTAAGACTAGAGAAGAGAATTTGATACATATAAGGCAAGTGTTGTAGAGATTGAAAGATGAAAAGTTGCTAATAAATCTAAAGAAGTTTTCCTTCATGAAAGAAGAGCTTGTGTATTTGGGTTTTGTGATTTCAGTTGATGGTTTGAAGATGGATTCAGAGAAGGTTGAATCTATACTTAGTTGGCCTACACCTGAGAATTCCACTGAGGTAAGATCATTTCATGGATTGGCAAGTTTTTACATAAATTTTATCATAAATTTCAGTTCTATTTGTAATGCTATGACTGAAACAATGAGAGGAGATAAAAGAGAATTCAAATGGAAACATGGAGCTGATAAGAGTTTTGAAGCTTTGAAGCTGAAGTTTGTTGAATTACTTGTGTTAGCATTACCTAATTTCAATACGTTATTTCAAGTTGAATGTGATGCAAGTGGAAGTGCAATTGGAGCTGTGTTGACTCAAGAAGGTAAAACTGTTGCTTTCTTTAGTGGGAAGTTGAACGATGAAAAAAGGAAATAGTATGTCTATGATCAAGAGTTCTATTCTATAGTGCAAGCTATGAATAAATGGAGACATTATTTTCTGCCAAATGAATTTGTATTGTATACTGATCATAAGGCTTTATAGTATTTGGGTAGTCAGAATAAGTTGAATTAGAGACATGTGAAATGGGTAGAGTATCTACAGAGTTTTGCATTTGTGATTAAACATAAGAGTGGAGTATCTAACCAAGTTGTTGATGCATTGAGTAGAAGAAGATCTTTATTGACTAAAATGAGAATTGAGGTTCTTGGTTTTGATGACATGAAGAATTTGTATGAAAGTGATCCTGATTTTTATGAGCAGTAGAGAATGTGTAGAGCACCTAATTCAAATCAATCAAGTAAGTATTAATACTATTTCATTCAGGAAGATATTGTGTTCAAGGTTATTCAGTTGTGTATACCGAGAGGTTCAATGAGAACTAATTTGATTAAGGAGAAACATAGTAGTGGACTGGCTAGACATTTTGGTATTGATAAAACATTGAGTTTTCTTAAGGAAAGGTACTTTTGGCCTCAGTTGTATAAGGATGTTCAGAAATTTTTGAAAAGTTGTGGAGTTTGTCAAGTTACAAAAGGAGTGAGTCAAAATATTGGTTTGTATACACCTATTAGTGTTCCTAAGAAACCTTGGAGTGATATCAGCATGGATTTTTTCTTGGCTTACCTAGGATAGCAAGAGGTAATGATTCCATATTTGTTTTTGTGGATGGATTTTCTAAAATGACACATTTCATACCATGTAAGAAAACATCAGATGTAGTACATATAGCAGATCTTTTCTTTAAGGATATTGTCAGATTGCATGGATTACCAAGGAGTATCATCTCTGACTGAGATAGTGAGTTTGTTAGCTATTTTTGGAGAACACTTTAGAAGAAGTTAGATACTGAGTTGAAGTTTAGTTCTACATTTCATCCATAGACTGATGGAAAAACAAAGGTTGTAAACTAAAGTTTGGGTAATTTGTTGAGATGCTTAGTTGCAGACACGCCAAGTAATTGGGATTTGATGTTGGCAAAAGAAGAGTTTGCATACAACAGTTCAATAAATAGAAGTACTGGAAAGACACCTTTTGAGATTTTTCATGGCACACAACCGAGATGTATATCAGACTTGAGAGATATTTTTGGAGAAGAGAAAAGAAGTGTTGAAGTAGAATAATTTGCTGAGTTCATGAAGACATTGCATGAAGATGTAAAATAGAAGCTGGAGAAAAGTAATCAGAAGTAAAAAAGATATTGCAGATAGATCAAGAAGACATAAAACATTTGAAGTTGGTGATGCAGTAATGGTTCATTTAAAGAAAGGCAAATTTCCTATCGGCACATATGGTAAATTGAAGATGAAGAAATTTGGTCCTTACAAAATACTGAGAAGATTTGACAGTGGAAATTCTTATGAAGTTGAGTTACCTGATAACATGGATATATCACCTATATTCAATATTTTAGACTTGTATGAATATCATGAACCTAATGAAGAAGTGGCAATACCAAGTGATTATCCTAAGAAGCAGATAGAGGAATTTGAAAAGATTTTGAAACAGAGAATTGTTAGAAGTACAAGAGGAAGGGAATACATGGAATATCTGGTAAAGTGGAAGAACAGACCGATTGAGGAATCATCTTGGGTTTCTCAATATAAGTTGGATTCATTTTAGGTTAGACCTGATACATGATTCGGGGAATTATTTCTATTCTATCAACCCTAGGTGTCTGATGCAGGAGCATCTTGGGTCATTGGAAATCCTGCTCAACCAAAAAGATATTGTGTTGTTCTTTAGTTTGTTTGGAGACTGCTTGGGAAATACTATGTTGCTTGAGTTCTGTCTCTCGGGCATGCTTGTCTCTATTGCTCGGGTTCTGTTGTTCAGGCATGCTTATTTCTATTGCTCAGGTCTGTCACTCGGGAAAGCTTGTTTATTTTCCTGTTGCTTGGGTTTCTCTTTTGATGCTTGGGTTTTGTTTCCTATTGCTCGAGGTGTTCCTTTCTCGAGTCACTCTATTTCTCATTCAAACTTTGCCCGAGATGTTTATTTTGGAGTTGGATCTGGTGGTTAACTTCTTCAGATAATTTTGATGGCTTAATTGATTTTGGGTCTCTCATTGGGATCTGTGTGGACCTAAATTTGTGTCTCACTTATGGATTTGAGTGCCAACCTCTCTTGGTGGACTCTTGTATATTTTTTTTCTATGTTCTTATTTTTAGGCAGTTCTGAGAGTTCTTAGAGCATTCTAAGAGTTCTTAGAGCATGATAGATTGGATAGAAGATTGAAGTTTGAATTATCTGTAAGTGGGTCTATGAGTTCCCATGTATGAAGATCACATTGTAATTCATTGGATATATATGGCCGAAATTGGGAAGGCCTTACAACCTGTCATGTAATGATTTTGATCGATTAATGAAAAGGGATTTTTGTTGTTTCTTCTCTCACTGAGTTGTTTTGTCTTTCGCATTGGTTCTACAAGGTGGTTTTAGAAGACCCCCTGACTTGCAAAAATGACCTCCAATCTACATGCAATCTACCTAAAAAATGATATTATGTGGAAAAACATGATTTAAAAATGTGTTCCCAATAAATTTAGAGTTGTAGACCTCTAAAAAATGCCATACTAAAAAATGATTGAGTTTGGAGATTTGGTGACCTTGGATTTTTGGGCTTGTGGATCTCCAAAAAATGCCATACTAAAAAATGGCTATGGAAATTTGATATCCCTAGATTTTGGGGTTATGGACCTCCAAAAAATGCAACACTAAAAATTGGCTAAGTATAAAAAATGATTGAAGTCTACTAAAAAGACTAAGTATTAAAAGAATACTTAGTTTTCTGGAAGAATGTTTGGGTGAGCTTTTCAAAGTCTCTCTATCATTTCATGAACCTCATCAAAATTGGGAAACTCTATAGATTCCAAATGCCTTTTTCACCTTGCTCGAAATGAGGTGAGCTTAGAAACAAAAGATTTGATCTCCTCTCTGTGTTCCATTATGTATTTCATGTCCTCTTTGAAGTAAAACATTTTTTGCAAATCTTTGTGTGTGTTTGTCTTGGCTATAATTCTGACAAACTATTGGACAATGTTCTTCATGGAATATAACTTTTGTTTAGTATCATCTTCATACAACTCCAAGTATATTCCATCAAAGAATTTCTCTATCTCTTCCACCCACAACATATCATCCTTTCTCCTCTTTTCAATCTTTTCCAAGATTTTTGGGTAGCCTTTAATGGAACCACTAATGGCAGCGAACCACTCATCAAAATTATCCAACTTTTCACCCTCACATAATTTTACCAAAATTTGAAAGTGTTGGTTTCTTATTAATCTCAAACCTTGGAGTTCTCATTGCCACTATTATATCTTTTCATCAATTCATTTCTCTCCTTCCATCAAGTCAATGAGCCCTGTGACTTCAATTTGGATTATTCTGAAATATTTCAAAACACTCCATATGGTCTCAACTCTGAATTTCTTGAATTCATACTTCCAATCCATAGATTCTTTTACAAAAGGATTTAAATATTTTGGAGGTTTTGTCTTCTCAAGAGATTCATGTAATGAGGCCTTCCAATGATCTTGGTCAATAGGAACAACTATCTTGGTTACATAGTCTTTCAAAGTTTCTAACTGTGCTTTGAGCCCCTGAATCTCTACTTCATCTTTATCCAAATATTTAAACAATTGTTTTAACCCCAAAGAATCTATTTCCTTACCACCTTCATGGATGATTTCCCCTAAATCAACCTCCTCCAAAATATAATCTTCTAGAGTTAGATCTTCCATACATGTTCTTGGAGGAGGTATGCGAACCTGAGCCTTCCATCTCCTTTGGTCATCTTGTATCATGTATGATATCCTTTGAGAAATCTGACTGGATTCTCCCCTATGGAATGTCTTCCCTAATGATTTCATACTAACATCCTCTTCTTCAATGTATTTTCTCCTTCAGAGTTGGATTACCTTAGCCAACCAGGTGGTTTTGGTGGAGGCAATCAATGGTTCATATGAGGCTATGTTTAAGAAGGGTGTTCCTCCTAAATCCCTTTTATCCTCCTCATATTTTCTTCATATTCAACTCTTTCTAAAGCCTCACTTATCTCCAAATTCTTCAGGGTTTCCTCTCCTTCTTCTTCACATTCATCACATTCTTTTTCATGCTCCAGAGTTCTATCTTTTCCTGGAGGTGATGAAAGGACATTTTGATGTTCTGCCTATTCCTAGGTTCCCACTCTGTCACTTGTATCCTTAGGATTTTTCTCTTTCTCAACCTCAAAAAATGAACAATATAACATTTCTTCCCATAATCCAGTTACTGGATTTTATCTCTTCTTTGGGGACACCCGTTCTTCTAATACCTGTGAAGTTGATGGAGCTGGAGTAGTTAAAATATGTGGTTCTTCATTAACCGATACCAATTCATCACCCTTGAGTTCCTCATTTTCTGGGTTAGCATCAATTTCTCCCTCCTCAAGCTCTATTTTTTTATTTCCTATTCTATCTCCCAATTCCTCCTCCCTAGTATCTTTTTTATCTCAGGTTCTTTATTCAAGTATGGGTGAACATGTATTCGTGTCTTTGTTTGTTCATTGAAGGCTTGGTCTTCAGTATCTCCTCCTCTTGAATTTCATTTATTTGTGTTCGAGGGGTAGTAGCTCTAACTATTCTTTGCACTTGGAAGGGTTCTTGTACCAGTGTTGTAGTAGAGTCAAAATTTGGAATGAGGAATTGACTAGGGGGATCAAAGAATCTGGGAATACCCTCAAAGTTTGATAACTCAAATTCGTCTTATCCAAAGTTACTCTCGGTCATCTTAGCCTTTATGATTTTTTCTAAGTCAGTTACCTCCTTTTTATTTGGGGTGAGAAACCCCTAACTGTTCTTCCTTTCTGGCAGCTGCAATAGTTTTCCAAGTTCTTCTTATCAAGGGGACATCTTATTCTATTTCCTCTTCTTTAGGCAATTTCTCCAACTAAGTTGATGTCAAATCCCTCTTTCTCTTGTAAGCATTTCTCTTTACTAGGGGCTCTACATCCTCCTTCCTTTTTCCTAATGTAGAAGGTGTCTTAGGTGTATGAGATGGAGCATTAGCTTGGTTTTTAAGCAGTACATTATCAACTTTTTTTCTCCCCTTGTCCATCCTCTTCTCTACAAGACCATAAGTAGCATCCCTTGCATGTATGTAAACTATCTCTAGCCATATAAGAGTTGCTTCTTTGAATGTCAGGATGTTTACTCTCTTTCCCTTCACTTTCTCCAACTTATAAGTTGGGTTTATCTAAGACTTTATGGGGACTGGATCCAACTTGAAAGGCTTATGTATCCACCTTTTTTATCTCAATCACGTGTCGAGGCTTGAATTTAATAGTATCATTCTTGTCTCTATCAACCTCTGCATTCAGAATGGGTTGGGTATATACATTGTCTTTATTATATAATGGATCCAGAACATCCTGAGAATATTTATCCCACACTTTGGGAGGGATTTTCACCTATAGTGTATCCTTAGCTAATTCTAGGGACATTCTACAGTAATCCCAAATCCTGACCTTGTAATCATGAATTCAATTTATCCAATGATCTGCTTTCTAAGGTTCATGTTGGTAATGCCTCCCTGTAGTGTGGCTAAATGTCCTAATGGGAACAAACCTAGGCCTTATTAATTTGAACTCCTACAAAGAGCATTCATCACATTCTATCCCTATCAACTTACAAACCTTTGTGTCTTGTAGAGAATAGGCTCCTATGGAGATAGGGAAGTCCCAAAAGTGCTTCTTCTTTCACCTAATGAATTTGTAAGCATCCAAGAGCTTCTTTCCCATTTCTAGTAACATAACTTTGTTTGATGGGTACTGTGGAAATTTCTTGGGATTGATGGTACTCCCAGCAACCCAAATGTAAGTAAAGGTTTTAAACTGAATATAATAAGCTCATAAGCCTCAAACCTTGCACACAACTTATTCCGAAATCCTCTTGGCATAATCTCCTTCAATAGACCTGATAATTGCAAAGATGAAAGCATTTCTTACAATCTTGTACTCTCAAATATCATCTTTCAACTTCTCCTTCCTTACTAGCTCAAGGTATACAGTATACGACCAAGTGTTTTAGTAATTGAATGACCCTTTCCTAGTGAGCCCTGGATAGTTAGCTCTAGGATATACCATATAGGATGTCACATAGAACCTAGGGTTGTACTTTACCTATCTCAGTTGTAAGTTCAAGTTATCACTTAGTACTATCCCCCAATCAACTCTCACTCTTCTCCCTTTGATATTTTCTATGATGTGGATCATCCATGAGTCCAATTGATGTGTTTTGCGGAAGGCCATACACCCAACTTAACATTGTTACTGCATCCTTCATATCATCATTCAAGTAACCTCTTCTCATATCAATCCTCTCTAATTTATTCTTTGGAAATCGTTGGATGAGATATTCCTTATTGACAATGTCATAGGCATCCAAAGGGTTACTCTCAAACCACCTCATCCATCTCTCTTTAGTGATTGGATAGAAGTGATCAAATAATTTTTTTAAATGGAATACATCTTCAATGGTGTTTGGTCTTAGATCTAATACCATATCTCATACTTTCTTCTTCACCACCTTTCCATCTGAGATGTAGTGATGAGCTAAAGAAATGATTAAGTCTGATGAAAGAATGGAAATTGGATGCCTTTATTTTCTACATTGACTTTGGTTGAATTTATTTGACTATGTGGATATTGTGATGTGTTTATTAATTTATTTTTATTATCTTTATATTTCTCAGATTAAATAGGGTATTTATGTTTATAAGTAATTTTATCAAAGTATATTATCCTATGTCATTATGTGGCTAAGGAATTAATGCATTATTAATAAAATATTTCTATATGTTCCTTTATTGATATATAGAATTATTAATGTTCCTTTGGTATATATGTATATATATGGGTGCACACACACACACACACACACATGCACAGACATGTGTGTGTGTGTGTGTGTATTGTTAGAGATTTGATTCTGAGCAGTTGATTGATTGTATGTTTGTCATTGATGACAACATATAATACATAGTAGTAATTTTGTATGTACTTATCAGAGTGATGATATGAAGACTTGCATGGATAGATACATGTTTATTATGTTATTTTCATACACGTAGACCCAGATATGATGTTTCAGTAAAGTTATGTAATTTTGTTATTGGCAGTTACAGTTCTGGAAGTGTAACGGTTTAGGGCCGACGTATATTTCATGTTTCTTGAGTTGCGCCTATCTTCTATATATGCATGTGTATATTCATGTTTAATTATGAGCTGATGATATTAATCCAAAGGCGCCAAACATGTTTCAAGAAGATTGCAAAGTTAGAGTTAAATTGGTGAGGCCAACTTAGTGAAGCATCGCGTCTATTTGGTTTATACTTGCGTGGTTATAATTATGCTTGCGTGCTTAGTAGAGCTGACAAGGATGTTATGAAGAGTTGTCTTATAGGCCCCATGATCTCATACTATGAGGAAGATACTTATACCAAGTCAAAGGTGACATGCTAAGTGTGAATGATATGAAAAGATAAGAAAGATGTACAGGGCAGATTATCAGAGTTGGTTCATTTATCAAGAGTCTATGCGAAGAAGAAGTGAAAGATTGAAATACACTAGAACTGATCAAGATAGCAGCTCTACTCTATAGTTCATCATCAGATATAGTGCATATCTATTATTCAGAAGGTTGTAGCCTTCACCATCAAGCAGTGAGCTTTTGGACAGTGAGTCCACCACCCCTAACAGGGTTATTTGTAAAAGACTCCTAACAGGGTCTGACCCTTAACCAGGTCACTATACTTATTGCATTGTATTGTACAAACTCCTAATAGGGTTGAAATATCTTCTAACAGGGATTACTACAAACAAGTATAGTTTATTGTGGGTGCTAATTCCCACTGGGGTTTTTACCATTTGGTTTCCCCGTAATCAAATTGTGTGTTTAGTACTGTGTTATCTGATTAAGCATTTACTTTGTTGTATTCTAAAGTTATAGAAGTAAAAATAACTAAAGTTACTGATAATCAATTCACCCCCCCCTCTCATTTATCCTTTGGGACTATTCTAACAATTGGTATCAGAGCCAAGTGCCTTGGAGAAGAAGCCTAACAGCTTAAGGTAGATCAGATGTCTTACTTCAGAAAATAAAGCCCTAAGTTTGATGGAGAAAATTATTTGGATTGGA
>MU224969.1:195871-208909 GCA_018584345.1 Thuja plicata
ACTATTCTAACATATATGTGTGTATATGTGTGTGTGTGTGTGTGTGTGTGTGTGTGTGTGTGTGTGTGTGTGTGTGTAATATCTAATATGAAATGTATTTTAGTAAGTGGAAGTCATAAGGTTTGTTCTTATTAAATAATTAACTAAGTATGTCATTTATGGTATTTTATTTATTTACTATTGCATAAATATGAAGCAATTATTGTGTATGGTGAAACCCCAATTGTGTGAAACAAGCTCAGACATGCAAACAATAGTTATAAATCTATAATCTACATATATTTATAAAGCTTGTAACTACACAATAGCTTCTAACATAACCTCCAATGAGCCAAACAAGAGCACCCAAGACTTGTTGATTTTCTCTTAGAGAGGAATGTGGGTGTGCTCTCCCAACACAAAACATACATCCCACTATTTGATAAAATGATGAGAAATGATACTAAATGCAAAACTAAATGAAATGATATTGAATAAACTCAAGAACTAGTTAGGTACAACTAGCCTCAAACATTCAATGCAAATGTGAGGAGTAGGAATGAAACTAATACAAGATCCTAGTATTGAATTCAAAACTTAAGAACTATAAATGAAATGCAAATACCATGTTAAATGCAAACAGCTACCAAGCATGTTAGTCAAAATCTCTAAATGAATGCAAATATCTCTAAACACAAAATAACACGATAACTCTAATATGAAAATGATGGATTTATTTATTCCTAGAAAAGCTCTTATTTATAGGATTTTGGAGGACTTTGGTGAGTTGGATCTCATGTGTTATCCACATAGGTCCCACATGAAAGAAATATAAGCCATGCAAGAGTCCAAGTCTTCTCACACATGTGTGAGAAACTTGAGATGTGATGGGTCAATGTGTACTTCAATTATACATGTAAGAGATCTTGTAAGAGATGTCATAGACCTGGTCCAATGAGACATTTTTAGCAAGTGTAAGCGGTTGTCATCAAGGCTATAAGAAAATTTGTTTAGGGTTTTTTAGAAATCTTTGAAAATGTAATTTTTGGAAATTTGCTCACACATGTGTGAGTAATTAATTAGCACTATTGGGTGTAGGAATCCAAAAATTAGCCTAATTAACCTTAGTTAATTTGTGAATAGGCTTATTTGTTGAGAGTGATGTGGCTAGGGTATGATCTAGGTATAGATTTAGGATTAATCAAAATTAGATTTAGACTATTCATATCTTAGTAGAATACTAGAATATGGAGGGAATAAATAAATTAAAATTTATTTTAAAAAGGGGGATTCAATGGAGAGAATGTATTAAATAAAATTTAACACATTTAGGGGAAAGGTATTTAAATTAAATTTAAATACCATACAAGATGAGATATATTTAATTAAATAAATTTAATTAAATGGATAGAAGAAAATAACAAATATAATTAATTAATAACTATAATATTCTGGGGGAATATTAATTAAATTAAATTACATTAATAAGAGTGTTAAGGGATGATTTTAGGCGTCTACATTTTGCCCCTAGTTGATGCAGCGTCGAGGATGATGTCGCATTAAAGAAAAAGAAGAAACAAGATGCCCCAAAGAGAAAAGAAGATCCTAAAGATGTGTTACAGTAATGATGGTGAAGGAGTGAGCGCCCTCGAGAAAATAACACAAAAATAAAATTTTGTGGAATTTTTTCGAAAGGAAGGTGGAAGGGAAGGAGAACAAAAAGGGAAAATTGCATAACTTATGGGACAGATAGGAAGGAATAGGATGAAAAGCATGGTCCAAGATAGAAAATGGACCCCGAGGGGCCTATAAATATTCCACGGGCCCCCAAAAGGAGTCACTTTCACCCACAAAGAGCAAAAGGATAGAGAAAAAGAGAGAAATCGATGATCCATGAGAGTGATTGCAGCTAGGAGAGCACATCCGGACACATGAGTGGTCAGCCGATGTAGGACCACTAGTGATTACCCTCACTGAACTTAGTCCCTTGTTTGAAATTTTTGCATTTAATGCATATGGGGGCACATTTATGAGGGAAAATTGGGTGTTATGGCAGAGACAACAATCAATAGATTTTTGTTTGCATAAACAATGATCTACCAATCATCGTCCGCGAAGACGATAATCTACTTATCACCATCTGCAAAGACAACAATCAAAGATTGTCATCTACAGGGACGACAAGGAGGGGAACATAAATTACTATCGATAGATAGTTGTATACATAGGCAACGATCAATGGGGCTGACCGAGGATAGACATCAGAGGTGTCAATCATGGATTGGCGTCTCTATCGATCGGCCTATGCATCGATCATTGTCTGTGCATGTCAATCGAAGTCTGCACCGATTGACCAAAAAAAGGCAGGGGAAGGGATTTGAGAGAAAGAGACAAGGGACAGGGGGTGATGAACTATAACTAATTGAATGATGACAAGTTGATGATCACCGAGATGCAGAAATTAAATACAAGACATTAAATCAGTTAATGTGTTGTATTGTCATTGATGTCAACTTGATATGGTATGATTGCTCATACACATATTGTCACAACACTTAAATATTTGAAGAGACAAATATTTTGTCATTGGTAATCATATACATCGAGTGACAGTAAACACCAAGTGACAATAAACATCGATGGACAGTGTTACCTGAGCAAGTGATACCTGAGAAATTATTACCGAGCTAACTGCAGTTGTCACTGACCAGAATTGAAGTTGATGCCCGAGCTATTTGCAATAGTCACCGAGCACAACTGAAGTGTTGACCAACAAGAACTGAAGTTAGGAAATGACAAAACAACTTAGCTAGCAGGAGCTATATTTAGAGTTAACTTATTGTTTTCTTTATTTCTATCAATTAGTTAAAAGCTAAAGATAAGAAGGAGATTTAAAGCATGTTTTATTCTAGAAAACAAGGAGAGATTTACAGAATAAAACTAAAGCAAGCATGGTGAGATTTATGAATCAAGAAGTGATCAACAAAGAAAACAAGAAGAATGAATGGTGAAATCATGTCTATATAAAGAGACAAGTAATTCATTATGAAGAGAGGAATGTTGAAGAGAATAATTCTGGTGAAGATAGAAGTCTTCATGCCGATCTAATCATGTAGGTTGAAGGAAAGACCCAAGAATTCTACAGACACCGAGAAATAGAGAAGCAACAACATTCACCAAGAAGAAAGAAGTGGAGCAAAGGAATTGAAGAGAACATTGATCAGAGAGGTATTATGGACTTACAATAGATCTAAAAATATGCAATTCAAAGTTGTATTAATGAATAGATCATTTATTGTTTCAGTTTAACCATTAATTTAAAAAATCTCTTAACAGCGTGGGATTCAACCATCCTTAATATATTGAGATACATCCTAAGCATTATCAAAAGGTTTTCATGTTGACAGCATAGTGAATGCTAGGTCAAGTGATAAACTATTAGTTTTAAATCCTCTAACAAGGTCGCACTTAATAGTGTGTTTATAACCTTTAACAGGGTTGGCTCTTCACCGAGCTCACTTCAGAAGAGTGAAAATTTTGGGTTATCGGTCCCAAGTGGTTTTTCCCTTAACAGGGTTTTCACATTAAAAATCCATGTGTCAAATGTGTATATGGCTCATTGCTTTAATGTTTTTCTTTACAGATTACTAAAACATGATTGATCGGTAAACACTAAGTTATTTACCATATTTTGGTAAAGGTTAAGAAAAGATAGACTGCTATTCGGTAAAGCTTAAGGAAAGGATAAATAGTATAAACACCGAGAAACATATATTTTATAAGATTACTTAAAGGCATACATCTTGTAGGACTGAAAATAACTAGAGGTTTTATAGTTGTGGTATAAATTTTTGGTTGAGTTATTGGATTAATTTTTGAGGCCACTGATTCACCCCCCCCCCCCTCTCTCAGTTATTCTAACAGGGGGGTGTTATGATGCCCCAATTTGGATGAAGTGTTTAACAAGAAATGACAGATGTGGTTTGTGAATGCATGAGGTAGTATCAGCATTTAGATTGCAGGAGAGCTGGCCAGAGACTATGGCGTTAGACGAGAAGTTGACATAGGTGAAGTGGTGATAGGAAGCACTATGTGGTTTGGACTATGTACATCTATGGTTGTGTTTGAGAGTGCATAATGCATTCATGACCACCTTGATAGAGAGGTAGCATAGTCCCACTTTGAGTTTTCATTTTCCTACCAGTGAGGCTACGATCACCCTTTTCAATGTATGACAGATAAATTGCATACCCATTAGGGGATTGATTCCTCATTATGTATAGGAGGGACCAGAGCCATATGTGGAGGCATGATTTGGATGGGCATATGAGAATATTCTCACAGTGAGACAATGGTTACCTTGGAGGACGGTGATGACATTGTGACCGTTGTTGCAATGAGTGATGTCTGATCATACAGGGCATGGATTTCCTCAGGGGTGGGAGAAAGTATTAAGCACCATGTTAGAGGATGAGGGGGAGAGGTATTGTTGGGATACACTATTCTTGGGTAGCTATACTATGATATGCATATGTGTGCCTATCAGAGAGGCAGGAATTTGGGAGCTAGGGTGACATTATTTTTGGTTTGGACATGGGAGCATATCATTGTGGTATGCCCCATTAGGCTACATGAGACTCTCCATAAGTATGAGCCATATGCCTATAGATAAAGACCTGCAATCCAGTATGAGTCAATAGATTCCATTGGTCATTGGAAGAGGATGCTTGATGAGATGTAGGGGTTCAACTGGGCTCCTTATGTAGGTTGTGAGACATGGGGTCACCAGGTCCAACAGCAACAGGATTATACAGAAGATGGCGGGGAGGACTTCTTTTACCTGGGTTTTGTACAGATGGATTTTTAGCTGATTAGAAGAACTGTGTATATGATAGCATGGTATATGCCATCATGAGTTTCTAGGTAGTTTGGGTAGATACAGGATGTAGTGCTAGATTTATTCCCACACCCACTAGTGACTCGCAAGGTGGGGACTTTATGGGGAACTGGAGTATATTGTGGGGATCCAGAGTATCATGGATTGGGATGGCACCATTGGCATGGAAGTAGGAGAAGGATTTGGTGAGGGATGTAAGAGTTACTCTGGTGTCTGCATAGTGGTGGATAGGGAACAAGTCGATCAGGTTGACTATCCTGGGGTTGATCCAGGTAGATGAGCATTCCAGAGTAGGGGAGGATGGTGTTGGGGGTGGTGGAGATGAGGGAGATGACAAAGGAGATGAAGGAGGGGATGGTGGAGGAGGTAGGAGAGATGGGGGTCATAGAGAACATATGAGGGTACTAATCAAGAGACTGTGAGGGAAGGTATAGTTACCAGTAGGCAAGATCCCTCCAGTGATTTTGAGATAGGGACAGGGATAGGGATAGGGACCCCCTCCTACATAGGTACAAGGTCAGGTACAGGGTCCACCTCCTACATATGTTTCTCAAGAGACTCATGATACTGTAGTCATACAGCAAGATAGTCTACATATAGAGGTGGCCCAATTATAGGGAATATCAGTAACTTATGAGGCATTAGAGGGGAGTTTATAGACAGAGTTGGCTAGAGCACAGGGATTAATAGAAGGAGAGAGAGAAGAGAAGATAGTGCTTAGAGTGTTCTTGACACATTATAGGCCTAAATGAATTTTTAAGAGTTTATAGTCATAGATACTCATATAGGGGTCATACTAGGGTAGGAGCAGATGGAGAGGATGCAGCGAGAGATGGATGTTACGAGGATAGAACGAAAGGGGGTGAGGGTAGAGAGGGATATGTTCTAGAGGAGATTAAAGGAGTACAAGGGGTAGAGGGAGATTGCACTACAAGTGACCATAGGAACATGGGTGATGTAGGTAGAATAGGATGCCTTTGTAGTGCATAGATGAGAGAATCGAGCAGTTCAAGATATGGATTACTACAAAGGTTTGTACTATGAGGTTGTTCCTAAGGGTCAAAGGGCTACCGTTTATAGTTAGAGATCTACTACTCAAACTATAGGTGGGGGTGCTTCACAGGCCTTAGTAGGTATGAGACCTCCTCAGGACAGAGGAGGAGATGGGATAGGAGGTGCAGGGACATCCTCACAACCAGCATTATGATTTTTTTCTAGTCATTTTTATACAATGACACTTAGATGCATGACGAGATATATAGATGTATATTTAATGGACTCTGATGTATTTATAGGCCTTGGACACTTTATTATTCTTTCATGATGTGTGTGTGTGTGTGTGTGTGTGTGTGATTTTTATGGTCCTATGTGATGTGTGTGTTTTTTATTCCTATATACATATGTATCATTAAATTGATGATGATTTTGTTACTCACGTGTGTGATGTAAGATGTGTGTGATATTATACTATATGATGGTTCTAAAATATTTGTGTTGCAGGGCTAAGCGGATATATGCATATGTTATGACTAATTGTGAGTATGGATGTATCATGTGATCGATGTATGACATGGACAATGATTATATGTGACTTATATAGTGAATGTTGAGATGATGTGTATATACATGTAAATGGATTATAATGATTAATGTAATATGGTCTAAAATACATAATAAAAGGTAATATAAATATATTAATGATAATGTTATGGATAATGCGCCTAATGAACCTAAAAGCTTAAATGCATCTAAATGAATATTATTGTGTGACTATTACATCAAATTTGAAGTCAATACTTAAACTCATTTGTAACATAATAATACAACTAATGCAATGAACATAATGACCTAAGTGTCCTAAGTAAATGAAACTAATGAGGACTTGAAATGAGACATTGTTTTTGTGTGTATCAATCATAACCAACGGGATCATTCAACTATCTTTAGGAGGGAGGAAATAAATAGGAAACTTGAAAAAGGTAAAATGAAATATGATTCTAACTAAAATGCATCATATCTACATGATTTTTTGTGGGATTATATTGTGTTTATGTCAGAGATCACACCCTAGTTTAATATTGCAAAAGGAGGTATACACCATGTGTTACAAAACACAAATGATGTTATTCCTTTGTGTGGACTAGACTCTCAGACAATTAGATAGATTTAGGAACATAGATGTAGAGTTTCAGTTACGATGGTACTAATGCAATGACACTCATGTGGAGGTTTAGAACACTCAAATATTGTTTAGGGATTTGGTGGTATGTGTATGAATCTTTCCCCCAGTGAGTTATGCATAATCATAGCTGTATATTCAACAAAATACACTAAAACTATCACAAATAGATCATACCACAAATGAAATGTATTCCAATAGACACCATCCAAGATACACCAAGATATTGAAGATCGAGGCAATCCTGAGTAGGGTCTACTTAAACACAAAGATGAAATCAATAGAAAGGCATCGTGACCAAGTAGTTATTCAGTCAAAAGTTCTTTCTATGAATAGATTGTGTGATGGAGGATTGATAAGATGATGCTAGAAGGAAAAATCCTGACAGGAAAAGATTTATTTGATATTGAAATAGACATTCATTGTCAATAGTTGTGAAATAAACAAGAAACTCAGAAAGTTTATCTTAAAAGTTGATTTTTGAAGACTCTTTTGCGATCATTGTGTCAGGGAAAAAAATCTCAATGTCATCGGGTGAAGCTTAGTATTCAGGAAATCTAGTGACAAATCTTTATACAAAGCAAAGAATCAACAGAAATCAAATTAGGACTAGGTAGGACTTCTACACAGATATGGAAAGTGGAGGTTTTATTATGCAATGGGATGAAGAAAAAAAGAAAAAAAATGAAAAGTGTGTGGGATAGTCCAAATAAATGATGGATCTAAATACACATGGTGCCTGAAATAGGTTTTCACCATGGTACCTATCCACTGCACCATCGAAGTATTTTTCACAAATGGATGAACTTATTTTTCTTTACTTTTTTTATTTTTTTTATCTCTTTTTTTTTTTGAATTATCAAGGCGCCTATTTGCAATTTTTTCACCATGATAATATGTTTTTTCAGGACTTTTTCTGATTTTTAAGTTTTTTTTCTCAAGATAATTTTATACTGTTTTTACATTTTTGTTGATTTTCTAGTTTTTTTAAAGATTTTTTCTGACTTTCTATTGTACAAGAGGAACTATGGACGCACTACACATAAAAGTGCTTAAGGTGCATGATATTTATAGGATCAAGGATAGGATATCATTATGGTTTTTCTATCTAATATGCTCCATATCCCAATTTAGCTATAACCACACATGGTCCCAACCAGTTAGGCTCAAACTTTCCTTTCTTTTCACCATTCTGGACATTCTTCATGCTATGTTGCAAGACAATATCACCAACTTAAAACTCACAGGATTTGATCTTCTTATTGAACTATAAGCACAAACAATTTTGATACACATGGAGATGGTTTAGGACATTGAGGTGTCTCTCATCAAGGAGTTCAAGCCCTTGCAAGTGAGCGACTTAGTATTCTTCTTCAAACATCAGATTCTTCAGGGACATTCTGAGGGAAGGGATCTCAATTTCAATGGAAAGGATGGCCTCAGTACCATAAACAAGGGAAAATAGAGTGGCTCTAGTGGGGGTATGGATAGAAGTTTGGTAGGCCCAAAGGGCGGGGTGCAACTGAAGGTTCCAATCACAGATAGCATCATTGATTGTTTTCTTGAGGATTTTTAGGATTGTTTTATTTGTACCCTCTGCTTGATTGTTACCTTGTGGGAAGTAATTGGAGGAATAGTGTTGGGTAATACCAACCTTCTTACATAGATCTGTGAAATATTTATTCTTGAAGGGGGTCCCATTATCTATGATAATGTCTTGAGGGATGCCATAGTGATAGATAAGATAGTTCAAAATGAACTTAAAAATATATTTTCTAGTGGCATAAGCAAGAGGAATGAATTCAACCCATTCTGTGAAGTACTCTATGGCAGAAATGATGTACTTTTGGCCATTGGAGGAATTTGGGAATATTTAGCCAACAAGTTCAAGTCCCCAGTAGGAGAAAGGCCAAGGTGTGATGGTAGGCTAAAGGGATTGGGATGGGGTGTGTATCAAATCACCATGTTCCTGACAAGGTACACATTTCTTCACATAGTGGTAGGCATCCTACTCCATGGTTGGTAAATAGTAACCAGTGCATAATAGTTTATTTTCTAAAGTAATCCCACTAGAATGGGCTCCACAGATTCCTTGATGTACCTCCTCTAAAAAAATTTGTTCTTCCTTTGAATGTAGTCACCTTAGAAGAGTTTCGTCAAAGTGTTTCTAAAATAGGATATCACCAAGGATCGTGTAACGTGAGGTTTGGCGAATAAAGGTCTTATGTTAGTTTTGTGCAAGGGTAAGTGGGGTGGTTCCATCCTTAAGGTGGGAATAAATTTATTGGTACCAGGGGGAATTAGGATCGACAATTCCACATACCATCTCATTCTTCAGTTGGTTATAGGCAGGGGCTGTAAGATTCTCAACAAGAAACTCACACTGTGAACTATTTTTAGGCATAGATATCAAAGACCCAATGGTAGCCTTGGTGCAACTCTTTATTGTTTGTTCTTGGAATCTACTGGAAGGAAATCTCTATGAAATTTTTTTTTAGGTCTTCAACCATTCAATGGTGGGGAGTATTTTTTCATCCTTCATTTGGTATTGATCCTTAAATTTCTTGTTAACCAGCTGAGAGTCACCAATGACCACTAAGTTAGAGATTTTCCATTGAATGGCTTGGCAAAGTCCTATCACCAAGGCCTCATACTCTGAAATATTGTTTGTGCATACAAATTTCAATTTATAAGATTTAGGTATGAGATCCCCTTGAGGTGTGACAAATAAAATGCCTGGCCCTGATCCTTTCTATGTAAAAGATCCATCAAAATAAAATTTCCATTGTATGCTCGGGGTGACAGTCAGAATGGATTCATCTAGAAAATCTATAATGATAGGATGATCCCCTTAAATAGGAGCTTCTTCTAATTGATCTACAATCACTTGTCCCTTAATAGATTTTCGGTCCACATAGACAATGTCAAATTTTCTAAGAATCATAAACCATTTAGCAGTGCGTCCAGTAAGAGAAGCTTTAGACAACAAATATTTTAGCAGATCAATCTTTGCAACAAGTTGTGTCTTATGATTAAGAATATGGTGGTGCAACTTCTATGTACAAATGACAATGACTAAACAAGATTTTTCAATAGTTTAGTAATTCAATTCATATCCCACTATATTTTTGCTAAGATAATAAATTGTGCATTGTTTTTTATTGTCGTCTAGTTGTGCCAAAAGAGCACCCAGTGCAACTTCAGTAGTTGATATATAAAAAATTAGGGGTCAACCTAGAATAGGTGGAACCAACACTGGAGGATTATCTAGATACCCTTTCAGTCATTCAAATGCTTTCTGACATAGGCATCCCATTGAAACTTGACATTTTTGCGCAATAGGTGAGAAAAGAGATGTACTTTATTAGCCAGTTGTGACATGAATCTCTTGATGGACTAAATTTTCTCTTGTAGTTTGTGTAACTATTTTAATGTCCTGGGGGCAGCATTTCTAAGATTTATTTTATTTGTATCTTCTTCTATGCCTCTATGTGACATAATATAGCCCAACAAGTTTTTGGATTGGACTCCAAAGATACATATCTTGGGATTGATTCGAAGCTTGTACTTCTCCAATCTTTCAAAGATTGTTGTGAGGATGGAAATATGTTATTCACGTGTCTTAGATTTTCTGAGAAATTCATCCACAAAATCTTCCATAATAACATGTAGAAGGTCATGAAATATTTTTTCATTTCTCGTTGATAGGTTGCTTTTGTATTTTTAAGGCCAAAGGGCATGACCTGATAACAGAATGTACCCCAAGGAGTTTTGATTGTAGTTTTGTGTTGATCTTTTGGTGCTATTTTTTTATGATTATACCCAGAGAATCCATCCTTGAGGGACAACACCTCATGCCTAGCAGTCAAATCCACTATGATATAAATGTTGGTTGCGGAAAATCATCCTTAGGACATTCTAAGTTCAAGTCTGTGAAATCAATAAAAATGTGGATTCCTCTGGCATGTTTACCTACTAGTACAATATTAGAGACCCATTTAGGATAATCAATAGGTCTGATGATCTCTACATCAATCATTTTTTGGATTTTGGCTTTGACTAACAAAGCAACTTGTGGATGCATCTTGTGTAACTTATGATTAATAGGTTTAACCTTTGGATCGACCGCAAGATGATGTACAACTAAATCTATATCCAGACTAGGCATATCTTTGTAGGTCCAAATAAAATTGGTTTGTTTTTTATTGAGGAACTCAGTCATATCCTTTATTTCTTGATCATTGAGTGATGTTGTAATATATGTAACCTTTGTATTTTCTTCTGTACCGATATTGAGTGTTATTGTATCTTCTATCAGGATAGAGGATTTTTTTTCTACAAAGATATAAATGGCATATCAACTTCTCTCTTCTCTTGTGCCTCGGAGAGGTTTTCACTAGAGGACACATCCTTTATTTTATTTTTTCTTCATCTGAAGGTGTCTGCAAGAGGTTTTCACCAGGGGATGTTTTATTATCTTTTTTATTTTTATTTTCTTTTTCAGTTTTGCAACTAAGAGTTTTGACATGGCTACCGAAGTAGGCTTTCTCATTATAGTGAATTTGATGTTCATAGTCTTGGAGATTCTTAAGTCCAAAGAGTGCTGACACTACCTCATCTAAATCACATATGTCCAAGGAAGGTAGTGAACCTTGTGTTAGAATGAATTTAGAATAACTGAGAGGGGAGGGGTGAATCATTTATCCTCAGGTCTAGATGTAGCAAATAAAACTTTTCTATATTTCAGATCTACTCGGCAGCAGTAGCATATGTCAACAACTCTAATCATGCAGTTTACTGTCTATTGAAATTATCTTGTAGAAACATAACAATAAAACAAACCATAAGCATTCACATAAGTTGACACAAGTATTTAACGTGGAAACCCAATATGGGAAAAACCACCAGTAACATGCTACCAAGTTTTCACTCTTCTGAAGTGAGCTCTGTGAGGAGCCAACCCTGTTAAAGGTTACAATAACACACTGTTAGGTGTGACCTGGTTAAAGGATTTAATCACCCTGTCAGGAGTGGCCTTGTTAGAGGACTTAGAACATTCCACTTGAATGTCACCTTGTTAGAGGTTTTATACAAATGACTATTAGGCCAACCTTGTTAAAGGATTTAACTAATACAGTGGTTAGAAAGTAATCAACAGTTGTGATCTGATACATACAACTTACTTTGCAAATTCAGATCCAATTACAGCTCTGATGTTAACTTACTAGATATCCTACATTGTCATTTCAACCTTCTGATTTGCTTGGAAATCTGTCAAGCAATCACACATGCAACTCTCTGCTTCTGTATTCAGCCTTCTCTACTAGATCATGCCAAACAGTAAATCAACTATGCAATCCTTTTGCATACACACATGTACTTCCACATTCAGTAGCACACTTCAGCATCCTGAATGAATAAACCCTTGAGGTTATCATATACCTCTCTATCTAGGTCAGATAAATCTTTTTCCGCTTAAACAAGATCGTAGATCTTAGGTTAGGTCAAATCCAACAGATCATTCCATCTTTTTATTACATTTTCTTCTCTGAAGTAGTCTCTAATTAAATCTTGAAACCATGCATTAATTACAGTTACCCATACATTAAATGATGTGGATCAATCTTTAATTAACATTACATATCCCAATAAAATTAACTAAGTCAGCCAGAGACCTCAAATCTCATCATGAATCCAAATACTGTAAGTCGGCCAACATCACTGTTTCCACTCGGCAATTTCACTGATGCTCGACATTGAACAACTTTTCTCATCATGAAAAACTTTTCTTGGCATAAGCAACTTTTCTCGACACAAGCAACTTTTCTCAGCACAAGCCAAAATTTGCTCGACACGGAACAACCATAAAAACTATCTTTGAAAGATAAACAACTAATTACTTTGCCAGAGTGCCAACTGATCAAGTACCCTTTTATTTTCCTTAACTCAACCATTCACTTGGTCTTCTTGTTAAATCTTCTTC
>MU224969.1:208959-224009 GCA_018584345.1 Thuja plicata
GGTCTTCTTGTTAAATCTTCTTCATCAACAATAGATATGGTACTCAAATAGATAACAATAGTCTCACCAGTTAAGGTTTGACAGCAATGACAAAATAACAATTGCTTGCATTGTCACTTTCCAACACCTTGTTGATCCTAATCAATTAGCTCAAGATTTTTGAGGGGAAGGCTAGGGGATGAAAGGTCAACTTTTGTGATGGTGAGGACATAGGTATAGTCATCAAGGTCATCTTCAATGTATTGGAAAGGTACTTCAAATAATTATTATTCAGTGTCTAAATCATATTTGACTAAGCAATAGTCCTTAGTGAAGTTTATTTTAGTTTCTAAGGAGCCCAATCCTTTTCCATGTGCATCAATCAGAGCATAGCTTCAAATCAAGACACCAAGTTTGTTGGGTACTTTTGGAGAACCTTGAGGAAAAATTTGAAGACAGATTTGAAGTTCAGCTCAATAAACCATCCACACATTGATGGATAGAGAGAAGTGGTGAATAGGAGTTTGGGGAATCTATTTAGGTTATTGGTTGGGGCTAAACCAAAGGGATGGAATTTGATTTTACCAGAGGTATAAATTTCATATAATAATTCTATCAATAGGAGCATTGGTAAATAACCATTCCAAATAGTATATGGAGGTAGTCCCAGAAATGAATTGAAATTAAGAAAGCTGAACAAAGGAGAGACAAGTAGTGTTGAAGCTGAAGACTTTGCAAAACACTTGAAGAATTTGCATGAGGAGGTAAGGAAGCATATTAATAAAATGAATACATAGTACAAGGCTAAGGTAGATAAGAAAAGGAGGCATAAGGAACTCCATGTGCAGCATGAATTCATGGTTCATTTGAGAAAGGAGATATTTCCAGTAGGAACATACAATAAGTTAAAGATGAAGAAGTTTGGACCATGTAAAATATTGAAGAAGCGTGATTCAATAAATTCTTATGAAGTAGAGTTGCCCAGTGAACTCAATATCTCACCAGTATTTAACATTTCAAATCTAAAAAAATATCATGATGGAGGTGTTGAGGATCATATCACAGAAGCAAGGTGGAATTCCAGCAACTACTTCAGCTACAGAGGAGATTAAAGACATCTTGGATAGTTGTGTTGGCAGAACTACAAGGAACAAGACATATAAAGAATATTTGGTCAAATAGAAAGGACAACCCATGGAAGATTCATCATGGCTATCAAGGGAGAAGGTTACCATCTTGGTTTTCCTTTGAAAACCTGAGATGTGATAAGGTCACTTCTCAAATTACCCTGGGTGTTTGATGCAGGAGCATCTTGGCTGTAAGGGCAATCTCCCATCACCCAAAAATATTATCTAGTTTCTTTTCAATAAGGGTTATCTTTGTGTAGAGCTGCTATTTATGAAAATTTACTATATTTATTAAGTTTTTCGTTTGAGCTTAAACTGTTCTATTTTCTTCCCTGGAGGTTCACTTTGATTATATCATCTTGCTAGTATAGTTTCATTATAAGATCAAGTCTAGTTTTGAAGATATTAAAAAAATTTGATATACGATTTAAGGTACAAAAACTTTGAACTCATTTTTGAAATATTTAGAGGCTCCGAAAGGGGTCAAAACCTCGGTCGACTGAAGCGTGTGCTAGTTGGGTGTTATAGATCACTTTGCGCCATTTTTTAAATCGGGTTATAATATAGAATCAAGTCAACAGGCAATGAGTTATGGTCTACGAAAATTGCACTACCTGAAATAGAAGAAAATGAAATTCCTTCAAAATTTCTTTTGAGTTTGGAATTTGGTTTTGGGCCTATTCTAATATAATAAAAATGAATAATAATATCTTAGGGATGGTCAGCCTCAAATTTTAGGGTTAAAATTTCTAGAACCTTTTTGGGCGATTAAAATTGCCTATTAATGAAGGCTTGTAGGATTATCTAGGGTAGTTCGGGGAAATGCATCTCATGGCTCTGGATTGCAGAATATTGTAATGAAAATTCCCATGTGGTTGTGCATGTTATATTTATGAATATTGCAATTCTATTTCATTGGATATAATAGAAATCCCATTTCTTGTCCTTACAATTCATTGTTATTCTCAATTCTATTGTGTGTGTTTGTGTTAATAAGGGGAGAACACTTCAATATAAATATTATAAATATTCATTAAGTGAAGAATTATAAATTATTTAATAATTTTATTAATAACTATTCATTATTTATGGATTTTATTAATGATCGGGCTCTTTTAGATATGGACCTTCATGGTATCAATTACACTTGGTCTAAGAGGAGAGTTTGCAAAGACAACATTTAGGTTAGATTGGACAGAGATTTATTATCCCATGGGTGGCTTTCCAATTATTACTACTCCCTTATTTATTTTTCTAGAATTGGATCAAACCACTTCTCGATTTCTCTGGTTGTGGACCCTCTCTCTAGTCATAGGAATTATCCCTCTCAGTTTGAGAAGATGTGGACTTTACACCCAGACCTGGAAGAAATGATCTACTTGTGGTGGAACATAAAATTTGAAGGCACAACCTTGTTTAAAGTGGCCAAATAACTCAGAAACACCAAAGAGAATATTAAGGGATGAAATAAAGAGGTGCTTGGGGTTATTTTCCAGCAAAAGAATGAAGCAAAAAAGGATCTTAAGGATATCTAGGATTCAATCCAGAAGATGGGGTTGTCGGAGGCCCTAAGCGATCAAGACAAGATTGCCTTAGTTAATTACCATAATATTATTGCAAAAGAAGAAACTTTATTGAGACAAAGATCGCGGGCCCTATAGCTTAAAGAAGGTGATAAAAACACTAAATTCTCCCACCTTACTACTCTTAAGCATAGATCTTCTAGTATATTGTCTCATATATCTAAAGATGACAAGAAAATTAGTAAGGAGGAAGAAATAAAAAAGGAAGCTATCTAGTTCTTCTCTTCTCTTTTGGGGAAGGATGCCAATTTGGATATGGTGGATCAGAATAAGCTTTTAGAGGCTATCCCTAAGGTTCTTTTGGAAAATCAAAACAAAGATCTTTCTTTTATCCCCTCTTTATGGGAGATTAAGGTTGCAGTCTTCTCTTTTGAATGAGACAAAGCCCCTGGACTGGATGGTATCCCAATGTTCTTTTTCCAAAAATTCTAGCATATTCTGGAGAAGGATACTTCTAATGATGTTAAGGAATTTTTTGAAAGATGAAATATGCTAAAGGAAATTAGTGGTATATTCCTTGTGCTTATTCCTAAGATGATGGGAGCGGAGTCTTTTGACCAGTTTAGACCTATTAGTCCCTGCAATTCAATTTGCAAAATTATTTCGAAGTGCTCACTACTAGATTGCTTTCTATTCTCCCTTTGTTGATTTCCCCTCAACAGAATTTTTTTGTTCCTGGCAAGTAGATTCTTGATTCCATCATTACCATTCATGATAATATCCACTCCTTTTTGTACGACCGGTAAACAAGGGTTTCTCCTAAAAATGGACCTATCCAAAGCCTATGATCAAGTTGATTGGAGCTTCATGTGCAAATTTTTGAAGAATTTAGGCTTTGGGGATACAGTTATCCAGTTAATATTCCATCTGATTTCTACTACCTCCTTTTTTTCATTATTAATGGATTTGCTTCCAACATTTTTAAAAATTCTAGCGGATTAATGCAGGGAGACTCGATTTATCCCATTCTTTTTACAATCATGGCTGAATTCTTGGGTAGATACATGCATAAGTTGGTTTTGGAGGGAGCCATCTAGGGTCTCTGACCTTCTTCAACTAATTTGGTCTGCTCGCATGCCTAATTTTTGAATGATACTATTACTATGGAGTCTTCTACTTTGAAGAAAGATAGATCTATGAAAAAATCTCTCAATACTTGTACAAGAGCCACTGGTTAATTAATCAATTGGAATAAGAGTTCTCAATTTTTACTAACACCCATGAGATTAGAGAAATAAAATGGCTCAAATTATGGGTTGTAATGTCAATAGTTTCCCTTCCTCCTATCTGGGGCTCCCTCTTGGTCTGAAAGTGCCTAATTCTTTTTTCAATTCTCTTACCGATAAATTTAAAAAAAAAATGGTTGGTTGGAAAGGGGTGCTCCTGTCTCAAGCTGGAAAAGTTACTTTTCTTAAATATACTCTCCAAAATATGTTCATTTACGCTCTAAGACTTTTCAAGATCTCAGAAAAGTATGCTGAGAAAATTTAAATTATCCAGAAGAGGTTTATCTGGTATGAATCTCAAGAGAGGAATTGTATCCCTTTGGTGGCCTGGGATAAGGTGTGTGAACCTCCTATTAGGGTGATCAACAAATCTCTTATGGAAAAGAAGGCTTGGAGATTATATGGAAATGATAAATAATGGAATAGGATATGTAAAAATAAATACCTTTATGATCTTCCCTCCTTAGATGATTACCTTATTAGTGAGGAAAGTGTGGCTGGCTTTGAGATCTGGAACAATATAAATAAGGCTAGAGAGATTGTTGCAAAAGGGAAAAGATGGAGATTGGGGAATGGTCAGAAGATTGATTTCTGGGAAGATGTTTGGCTTATGGAAAAACCTCTTTGTACTATCCCTAATATTCACAATGTTGTGGAAATTTATAAAGTCCAATATGGCCAAAAAGTGGAAGATTATTGGTCGGGCAGTGGCTGGGTGGATCTGAATCTTGTTAGTAACTCTTTGTTTACGATAAGTAAAGCTTTGTTAACCCAACAAATTTGTGATGACAGGGAAGACTCTATTGTGTGGGGGACTATTCCTTCTAGTAAATTCTTGTGGCTACTTCTTGCACCCTTCAATTTGATATTCCTATCATCAAGCCTTTCTATTCGAAAGCTTGGAACAATATTCTAACCCCTAAAATTGAGATTGTTTTCTGGATTTTTATTCAAAATAAGGTTCTTACTGTGGATAATCTTATTAAAAGGGGTTTCTTCCTCCCTAATAGATGTTGTTTGTGTTGTTCGAATGAAGAGAATGCTAGTCACCTCTTCTTGCATTTCCTCTTCTCTCAACAGGTTTGGTCTCTTCTTCAGCAGAAATGGAATATTAGTTGGGTTTTCCCATTCTCTCCAGGATGTCTTCCAACAGTGGATATGTCTAAGTTCTAATGAGAAAGTTATTTGTTCTTTGCATTTGGTGGCTCCTCATGTAGCATGGAATTTGTGGAAGGAGATAAATAATAGAATATTTAGAGAGAAGTAGTCCCATGCCTCTGCAGTGTCTGAAAAAATTGTTAGGGGGATTTATGAAAATTTGGCAACCAAATTCATCCAGAATAGGGATGAAAACTAGCATATGGTGGATTGATGAAACTTAAATGAAACCAGATTGAGAAACAAAAAGTGGGATAATTGTGTCTAGACTTCCCCTCCTGATGGATGGGTCAAAATTAATTTTGATGGGGCCGCTAAAGGAAATCCTGGTCCCGTGGGGAGCGGCGAGGTCATTAGAGACTATAGAGGAAACTTTTTGGCTGCTATCTCGGTCCCTTTGGGTTCCCAAACCAACCATGTGGCTGAAGCCCTTGGGGTATTCTATTCTTTAACCCTAGCCAAAAAATTAGACTACAAAAATATTTGGATCGAAGGGGATTCTATGAACATAATTAAATGCCTTAGAGGTGATTTTCCCCCTCACAGACTATGGAGAATTTGATTGAAAAGGCCAGAACTATTAATAAATCATTTTCTAAGGTCCAAATATCACATGCTTATAGGGAATGTAACAACATGGCAGAGAGCTTGGCTAACCACAACATTAAATCTAATGACATCATAATATGTGCAGAGTACAAGGATCTTAATGATAAATTAAAAGCCAGTATTACTTATGATAAGATCAATAGTAAAGAAGGAAAGTTACCTATTAATTATGGTTAATAGATCGAGGACTATGGAATATATAGGTGGTGATTGGAAAGGATGGAGTGATGGCAATAGAAATAATAATACTTTCTTGTTAGACATTTTATGGGTAGTTTTTTGTGTCTTTGTTCATTTTATTGCAAGTGATTATTTGGGCATTTCTCTCTCTGATATTTTGGAAGAGCTCTGTTTCTTTGAAAGGAAGAAGGATGGGAGGGGATTTGAAAATAGGATAACCTGATAATTTCCTAAAGGTGAAGAAGAAGGATATGGTGTGGTGGAAGCTAAGGAAAGGGGGCTTAACTCCCTGTTTGGAGAAGCTCCATGGGTATGATAAAGCCATCACGCAGAAGTTTATTGATGAATGGTGGAATGATTTTGTTACTATTGATGGGAAGAAGGCAGACCTCATGGTTTATCTCATTGAAAATGTCACTGGCATTCCCAACAAGGGTCTGAATTTCTATAGAAATCGTAAGGTTTCGGATAGGCGGAAAAAAAATTTGAAATTCGAGAAGGAGAAAGGTTAATTTATTGATGCTAAAGTGAATGGTTTCTATGATGTTAACAAGATTAATGAGGTTTGGAACAATTTTTTCATTATGATAATGGAACATGTTACTATGGATGGGCATTTTACTAGGGCTCAATCATAACATTTAGTGCTTTTGAACCATTTTAGATACAAAGATCTGGTTAATATTTTGTTGTACCTACATAGCTCTTTCTCTAAGAGTCTCATTGAGAACATGAAGAAGGCTAAGATTCTTGTGTTGCATGAGGGCCTTATTTTATTAATCTTTCAACATATAAGGGACAATGTCCCTAAACCCCTTAACAAGACCTCGACGTTGGGTAAAGGAAAAAGGAAAGAAGAGGGTAACATTGAAGGCAGCTCGAAGAAAGGAGGGTCGAGTGGTATTAAGGAGTCTACTTCAATCGCCAGCAGTGAGGAGGAAGATTCTGAGATGGTTGAATCTTCTGATGATGAGAATATTTTTGTGGCCAAGGCTTCCATTTCGAATGGGGAGGAAGAAGACACTGATGATTCTGACGAGGAGAATGAGGTCGGGGAGGAGTTTGAGGCTTAGGGTATGGAAACTGAGAATAATGAAGAGCAATCCTTGGTGAAGGATGAAAATGTTATCTTGCATCCCGTGAATGATGGTCTTCCTAACACTAAAGGCATTTATCGTGAGAATCTTACCCATGATTCTAAAAATTTGGAAGATTTAGTTGAGAAGGTTATTTGAATGGTTGCTAAAGATAATTATGGTGATGTTGGGGATGATAATACTGGTAAGGTGCCCACTTTTGATAGTTTTGTAGAGGGCACTAGGCATGACGTCTCTATTTCTCATGAGAATCTGGATGAAACAAAGGATGATATAGAATATTTTAGTGGCTAGCGGTTTAGGAAGTCCTCTATTAAGCTAGTGTTTGTTGACTTCAATGATAGAGAAGAGGTTACCCTAGGCACCTCAAAAACTACAAAAGTGGAGGCCCTTTGCTCCTTCAAATTTAATAAATGGTACTTTCAGGAAATTAAAATACTCGACCTGAAATATCAAAAGCTAGAGGCTAGGTATAAAGGGGTACGAGAGATGATGGATGAGTGGAGTGGTGAATCTAGGATTATTCAACCTCAGGATAAGGGGAATGTTATGGATGTCCTGACTGGTAGGGTGGATAAGTTGTAAAATACCATCTATATGATCCTCCAGCATAGTCGTGGCAGCATGAGCGCTTCTAGCACCAATCTCAGAGCTCCGGATATTGTGTTGGATAAGGGTATGGGTGAAGGTGGAGAAAAAGGGGATGATGCACATGGAGAGAGTGGTGGGTTGGGTATGAGAACCAAAGCTAGTGTCAAGAATAAATCTCCTATAGCAAACAAGTGTGTCAATGAAATCAAAACCATCATTGGCAGGACAGAGAAAATTGAAGAAAAAATGGATGAGACACTAATGGGTCATTTTGCTTTAGCTAGGATTTGAGCTAGGTTTTCTTCTGGGTGGTTTCTTTTGTGCTGGTGTTTTCTATCTCTTTTTTTGTTAGTGTTTTTGCCTCTTAGTAAACCTATTTTTTGGTTGTTTCCTATTTTTTTCTTGCCAACTTTAATGCTTAATCTTCATATGTAATGGTTTATAAAGAGTTTTGAGTCCCTTCAAAACCTGCTTTTGTTAATTAATCGTACAATGATTAATAAGTAATTTATAGTTTATAATTTTAACAAATATTAATTATATTAATAATATTAACTAAGCGAGAATTAAATCACTTAATAATATTATTAATATAATAATGTTTATAAAAATTATAAACTATAAATTATTTAGTAATATTATCAATTGATGCAAAAATAAAATATTTATTATTACTTGAAAAGCCTAATTTTCCACACTATTTTCTACTATTGAACAATATTATATAAATGATTAATAAATATCATTTATTAATATTATTTAATATACAAAACCTCCAACAAGATGTCGAACACAAAAGTGAAGTGATGAAACTTATCACTTCAATTCTTAACGCAACATACCCTGAGGGTTTAGAATGAAAAAAAAATAAAACAAATGGAATCCAAAAGGATTCACACTTGGTCGATATAGGGTATATAAAACCCTAAATTGAGCCTCATTTTTCTTTCACATTTTTTTTCTCCTACTCTAGCTGTCAGCCTCCAGGGTATGACGCCATGCTCTTAAGGCTCTCTGGAGAATTTGTGCATGATTTCTGAAGCCTATCTCACAGATTTCATCATAGATCCTCTTCATAATTAGGTACAATCCATTGCAACACCTGCGAACTCTAGTTCTATGAATAAAATATGAATACATTCCATTCATCCATGCTTCTAACACCTCTATCCCACTGGTTTCTGTGTGCTTGCATATTTGAAGTCTTGAGCTTTACGTATGCAATAAAGATGAAAACTTCTTGATTCTCTTTGTACACTTCATTTGATGCTCGTTGTGGAGGTTGTGGCCTCTGTGATATTTTTGAGGGTTTTATGAGATTTTGAAGGTCGTCATTATTGTGACATGGTTTAAATATATAGAACTTGAGGGCTTTATTCAGTATGAAAAGATAAGTCACATCACATGGGCTCTTGAAAAAATAGACTAACCGTTATTTCATTTTGAAACCTCTTTTTGAACCCTCTATTTGAAAAAACTCCTTGGATATGGCACTAAAAAAGATAGAAAATATAATCTTTGTGTGGTTTCAAAGGTTTCAAACTTATATCCTTATGTGTGTTTCTACTATAATATTTGAGGCAACATATTTGATAGTTGGAAACTTTGATAATATTTGATATCACTATCATAGTGGTACCCATTTTTCCTGTAAATAATCATTATATTTCATCGCACTATCAAAGATTGTTGACCTCATTTATTGTACCTCATTTTCTTTGTGTGGAATCAAATTTCATCCTCTTGAAAACATAGTAATCTTGCCCATTGCATTCCTCATAGGTTCTAAAATCTTTGTGACCCTATACATTGTTGTAATGGATTATTTAATGATTCTTTTGTTGATAAGTTTCCTGCTATATGATCATATATGCACATATCAATGCTTCTTTTGAAGAGACATTTCAAACTCTCGATGGAAAATCTTCACATTTGTTCATACATTTTTCTTCAATGCTAATTTTATCTTCATGCACTGTATTTCATTTTCTATATATAACTTTTTCATGTAAGGAAATGATAAAGACATTTTTATACTTTCTTATGACTTCATGTGCTCGACCTCGAGTTGCTTCATGAGCTCAAACCCAAGTCTCAAACTTGTGAAAAGCCTATCATAATGTGATAGTGATGACCTTTATTCCAAGAATAAATATAGGCACTTCTTAGAATTTGAAACCACTGTTATATGGTCACCTCTTAACTCCTATGAGTCTTATAACAACTTCTCCATGTTTACTTTCTTAAGTGATGACCATTGTTCATCAATGTATTGGTCTTCTTGTTGTCCAAGATAATGAACTTTGTCACTTTACAAAGCACAAATCCTAAAGGGTTTCTCTTATCTTTATGTTGATCACTGTTTTATTGTGCCCTAACCTATAACAGTCATTGATTCTCATCAAATCTTAGTATTTATAACTGGATATCAATCATTCCGTCATGAGGAAGACATCTAGTCACTGTGACTTGAATACTCCCTATATGCCTTGTCATTGGTTTGTAATTACATCCATGTCGTTCATTGTTGCACTGCTTTAAGATATGAAATGGACTCAATGAACCATGAAAATGACCTCCAAAATTCACTACTATATGTATTTAACTACTTCTTGTCATGTGTTTTTTTTTACAAAGGTATCATTTTAACTCTAACTCCTGTAACATGATTCTAGGCTACAACACTATTTTTTTATCTTTCCTTAAAACATATTATGTATTAGGAAGCATATCATGTCCTTGATATTTTAATGGATCTGATGATTATTACCTAATTCATTTGGACGTCATTATTCATGGGTTCTAATTATTTCACATATTTGATGTTCTTGGCTTTATGGAAGCATTTCTTCCTTGGCAGACTTGTAATCAGCAATTGTACCCTTTGGTTCATAGCATTGGTATTTCAAAACATTGCTCCATGTGATGTTTGTCAGTTTCAATATGACAACCCCAAGATTACTGCTATATGATACTTAATCATTGTGAGCTATTTATTGTACTATGCCTTTGAACTCTACATATAAATGTCTTTGATTACAATACTTCATGTTCTATAACACTGTTACATTTTCATTGTTCTATATCTAATATCAAACATTATATGTTACTGTCTATAATGGTTTTTCATCCCTATTTGGACCTCTATATGATGTAAAGTCATCTATGTTATATAAAAACAATACTATCATAAGCCTTTAATACTGGAACATTTCTCATCTATAGTATAAAGCACTAGTATGAGTCTTTTAACACCACTATCTTCCTCAGAGAATATATCATGCCTTCTTTTGGATAAATGTTGTTGTCTTTTTTATCTTTAACAACCATATCACTACCATTCTTATTCCTTCAATGTTCATTGACATGTGTCATCCCTGCATTCATTAGTATATGCTCTTACAATGAAACCACCCTTGTCATGTACCTAATGACACTTATGCTCTTTTATGATATAGTGACAGTTCATGTTGCATCTGTAGCACCCCTTTATACTATTGTTATCTTGAGGATCAATATTCATATTGTCTTGTGCTACCTTTCATGTATCCATATATCTTATCTTATAACATGATGATGCTTCCACACTGTGTATCATGTAGTTGTTTCTTATCATCTAGTCTAATTATGATACTGAAATGAATGCATCCTTTGTTTTATGTTAGTGATATCTGAAACATTATTTAACTCATGTAGAATTATTTCATTTTTGTAGCAGCTATCATTGGATTCTTGTATCTTAGTATCATTGTATTGAAAATTTATTATCTTCTTTGATTTGAATATATGATCATGTCATGCAATTGAAATTGAGTTTTAGAGCTATATTTGGATTATTTATCAGTATGTTGGGATCAACCATTATGGGAGCCCATTTGACCCCACATGTCAACAAATAATAACTGTGTACCTACTCCTGCACATGAAATAAGCTTGTTAGAAAACACATTCATATGAATCTTGCTTTGATACTTCTTGTTTCCTGAGACATTTGTAATGGATTAGCACTTATTATGTATATGAAGATCAAATTGTATGTTTGCAGATGTGGGTACGCATAGTGTATGATGACCTAGCATTTCTTAGATCATTTATCTAACATCATTTTATCTCTAAAATCTAGGCATTTGGGTAGGAGAAGCAAGGATGCAACAGTTGAATGAGAGGCAACCGAGTGGACTGGAGATGATGCAAGGGAATTCAAACCAAACTTGTCATCCAAGCAATAACAAGTCACCCTTCACTACCTGCGCATTTATTTTCTATAGTATTCTTCAAATGTATAATATTATTTATATTTGCATCATAATGGTTAGTCTCATGACTTGTTTGAGATACCATTCATTTGCATCATTAATAAAGATTACTTTTCCTCAAAATTTCATGCACTCTCTCCTATGTCATATGCATCTACATAATGCAAATGCAATATTTTAATATTTTGTTCTTTTCTTTATGCATACGAACATGATTCCACAAAATTGAAATGTACCTTAATTATTTTAAAACATAAAATCTCTATCTAATTGAGCTTAACAGAGAAAAATCAGTAACAGAACCATGAGGACACTGACTTACGAAAGCAAAAGGGAGTAAATATGTTGGAAATAAAACACCTAGAGGAGGAACTATTGGCGATCACCAGATCCCAAACCAAGAGGGTGGTCTATCTCGACCTGCATATGGAGAAGGAAAGACTTTGGCAAGTGAGAGATGATATTGAATGTGAAATGGCGGAGAAGAGAAGGGCCAAAAATGATGTTATCAGTACTCCATTGCGGTGGAAGTCCAAGAGAGCTATTATAAGATTGATGTTGCAAATCATTATACCTATAAAGATATCTGACCTTTTGTAGACAATACAACAATTAAATGAGGCTATTACTAATGTAGTTTGCAATGACACAGTTGTCCAAGACCGTGGAAATTTGACGGAAGAGCCAACAGACAGTTTGGCCACTAACCCAATGTTGTTGAGGGTAGATATTTAGAGGAAGCCAATTGTTTTTGAGATGGAGATAATGGGACAAAAGCTGACAAACACCATTGTCAACAAAGTCTCTTGTGTGAATGTACTACTAGAGGACACATGCAAGGTGCTCAATAAACTAAAATTTTGGCCACCCACCTCCATCTGGTGGGTGTCAACCAACACAACATCAAACAACTTGAGACATTGATGTCACAGAAGGTTACCGTTGGCACTTAATATTTCTTCTTGGACTTTTTTGTTACTCCATTAGAAAATAAGGAATATGATGCCCTCCTTAAAAGGGCCTAGTTGATCACAATGAAATAAAATTACAATTGGAAGAAGAACACACTCTCCATAGAGAGTGACAAAAGGAAGCACGTGATCAATCTGGGGAGCCAGGCGGTGAGCCAGGAGTTGGCATCAAACTCAGACTCTGAAGGTGGAGAGTTTGGTATGGAGGAAGAAAGGACAATGGAACCAAATGATGAAGGGGTACTATAACTTTAAATCTTCTCAGAGGATGAGATGAGTTCCTTGAATGGACTATTTCAGTGGCAAATAGATGACTATGAGGTATTTTTGCCAATCTATAATTTTCTTGAATCCATAATTCTTGGTAAAGAGAAATCGATGAAAGTGTGTAAACTTATGGACAATATATCTGAGAATATGGAGATAGAAAAGTGAAAGAAAATATGACAATGTGGAAATGGAAAATAGAAATAAAAAAATATTGAGGACTATGTAGAGGTCATTGTTTAATTCATACTCTCTGCAAATTTATAATCCCATTCTCAACGAGGGTATGATTATTTTTGTAGAAGTAATGGAAGGCCACCTTAGCAAGATTTCACACCATCGTGAACTTGGTAATACGAAGTCAAAAGAACAAATTCATTCTTGCACCAATCGAAGGTTAGAGAAGCTACTCGGTGATTTCACCACCCATCATACAACATAAGCTAACACTGTATGGCATACAACTCTAGCATTTTATGCATCATACAACACATTTAGTGTGGCATTGGAGATTTTTCCCTTTGGTGGGGCATTTTTTGTACCCATATGACATCTGTTAGAGTAATAAGTTATTTCATTAATTAAATCATTTTGATTTAATTACTATGTTACTTATTATCTCTAGTTTACTAAAGATAAACTTTAGGCATATAATAATTAATTCTTTTATTAATTATTATCATGCAACCTAGGTTTTTCCCTTTTAGGGTTTTTGATCACCTTTATAAGGCTTGATCTCTTTGTAATTATTTAATTATTGAGGATTCTATTGCATTGAGAATTTTCTCTCCATTATTTGCATATGATGTTTCATCTTTCATCGATCTACTATTTCTAGCCTCCATAGCTTTTGCTTCTCTCTTTCTGTGACAGGTTTGCATGCAAGTGATTCTTGGGAGCTGCAGGGTTGAGTTTTCATCAACTCTAATATGGTATCAGAGATCCAGATCTTCTTCCACATGTTCTCTTCATGAGAGATTTGGCCTTGTTCTTCAGATGTGTATTTTTAAAGAGGTTTTTTGTTTTAGATTTTTGTGGATCTGGGGAAGTTTATTTTTGGAGCACTTTGGGCTCAAAAGAACCTTGCGGTTAAGCTCAAAAGGCCCCCAAACCCCTATTTTCATATAAGGTATGTCCAATTTGGATAGTTGCATTCTCTAGCAAAAAAATTGTTGTACGAACTCATTTCTTCGCACATTTTTCGAGGTGGTGAAATTTGTTTTTACCTTTTTCTTGGAACCTCCGCCAATTTTGACAGTCCCACCATATTTAGTGGCATCACCAGATTTACTGGAGCTCTGCCAAATTTAGCAGAGATCACTTGGAGTTCTTCTTGTTCTAGAGCCCTCTTTGGTTTTTTTCTCGTATCTTGAGCAAACAGAGGCAAAATTGGGCAAACGATATATCACCAGAAAGTTGGTTTAGCACCTGATATGATTTTACATGTTTGGTTTTATGATTTTTCCATTTTGCAGGTTTTTTTCCAGTCAAAGTCAGGGTTCTTTTTTGCACTCCGGGAGCCATATCTTGCTCATCTGGGCTCCATTTTCTAACTTCCACATATTGTTGGAAAGCTGGTTCTATGCTCTTTCTTTTTGTGTGAGAGTAATTTCTAAAATATGCTCTAGGTACATTTATTCATATTTTTTCTTTTTTGCAATCTGGTGAATATCTTGGATGTTTCAGGTCCTGGGATCGTTTTCCTTGCATGGGATGACTCTTTTTTAGTTGTACCTATAGACACCCTAAAATGGATAGACTTGCAACTTGACATTAAAAACATTAATTTTCATCTATTAAATAATGGTTTTTAATCATTAATTAATCATCTATTTTCTTCTAAATTTATTTCATCTATTAATTAATATTTTTTTAATCGTTAATTAATCATCTTTTTCTTCTAAATTCATTCCCCAAATCATCTAATCAAATTCCCAAAATTAATTAAATAATTAATTTTATTTAATTAATTAACCTTAATTGATTAATTTCCATTAATTAATTAA
>MU224969.1:224148-239936 GCA_018584345.1 Thuja plicata
CTTCAAAGAGATAACTTTAATTAGATCACATGGGTTACTCCACCCACCTCTTCAGTTCACATGGGTTTCTCCACCCACCTCTTCAGTTCTAAAAGGTAACTCAAAATTAGCTCTTCAGTTAACCAAATTCTATCTCCTCTCTCTCAGTTGAAGAGGTGGAGTTTACTGATGGCTTCTTCAGTTCCCTTTGATCTCAACCATTCATCTTCCTATCTATGGGATTGATCTCAACCGTTCATCTCATTCTCAATTCCTATATAACAAACCCTTCATAACCATTTGAGGGATCCAAGATTTCAAGCTCACATGTGCCATTACTCTGTCAGATTGGTTCAAGCATCAAGCCATCTTGCGATCACACACACATTCAATATCAAATTCTTGACGCTCCCAAGTCATAGATGTTTCCCACACCAATACTGAGCATCACAAACAGCATTTCGGAAGGAGTAGAGAGAGACAATAGAAGATTCAAGCAATTGGGTTTGCATTCATTTATTTTCCTCTTATTTTCTTGTACAATTTATTGATTCATAGTTTCGTTATTAGTAGCTTGTTTCTTATCGATTTCCCCCATTGCAAATCGGTGCTACTAACTCCTAGTTCAATCAAGAGCGTTACAGATTTCAATCCATTGCGTACATTTTGGTGAACCTGACATGAATCAAATAGCCCAAATATCACTTGCAGACAACAGACAGAACCTTTTGGCCATGGTCGTGCGGTTGCAGATTCTTTTTTCATACTTTTCACGATAAACACGTAATTTTGTAATCGTTGGTATTTTACCACAATTGATAGAATATTGCCTCAATCATCTATTTTATTGCGGCACTCGTTGTAAGGGTTTCGCAAAAATTTTCTGTCATTATTCGCAATTCTATTTTCTTGCTATGTTTTACAATTGCCCGATTTGTATCGCAATTGATATCAGTTTACCCCAATCACGCAAAGTTTGCCGCAATCAACCGATCTATGCTGCAATCGATAGTGCTTTTCCACAATCAAAAGTGTTATACCACAATCGACAACACTTTACCACAATTGATAGTGCTTTGCCATAATTGATAGTGCTTTACCGCAATTGACAGAATTATACCTTATTTGAACCAATTTCTCTATTTTCTATTTAAAACCTGACTTTTTCTTTGTTTTTGTGCAGGACTAGACAAATCACTAAGCATGGAGGAAAGTAGGTCATTGTGAGTATCAATTGTTTCAAAAGCACTTCTCAATTGCATGTATCTTGATTGTAACATTTTGTGGTACTAACTTATCATTTCAACTTGTGGCATGGAAACAAATTTAACAAAGCAACATAAAAAATCATTCATTTGTCATTTTGGTGCTTTAAAAAGAACATTGTATGCCAAACATCACAAAACCTCACATTTACACATTGGTGCTTAAAATTGACGTGGAGGTTAAGAATTGAACAAAGGCAAACAAACATTTCAAAATTGGTGTATTAAAACTGAACAAGCAATCAACACCTACTTTTGGGCTTAAAACTGAACACTTGTGCTTGTATGGTGGTTTAGCTTAGTTCACATTTCAACTTTGGGGTTTAAATGATTAACCTTGTGTCTTGAGTCTTTGGTGCGCTTGCACAATCTATTAGATTAAACACCTTTATACTTTTTAGAAAGGCATATTCGAGGAATGCGCTTCTTCCTCGGAGAATGACTTTAAACCGGTAAATCCTTTTGATCAGTATATAGACAAGACGCGAACCAAAGTTCTATTTTATATCTAACCAAGCTCAGGCGAGGTGTGTTGATGATAGTCTAGATCGGGTGAATTATCCCTAAGGAGCCAGCGTGGTCAACTAGGCTCTTAAGTGAGTCACACACGTAAAAACTGATTGGATAGATGCCATAGACCCTACTAGAACCTTGTTAAAATAGAAGCCAACATGATTCACCTCTGAACGGATACCTTATTATTGTGCAAGGGGTTGCAAAATTTCCCCCCAAGATTTCCAACATATGTGTTCCAAGGTATTTGTATAGTGAAAGAGATCTTCACTATCACGGCAGCAATAACTGGCAATGACAAAAACATGGGCGCCTACGTCGTGGACCTTCGTGTCGTAGTAGTGTGACACTTGTTGTGTGAGCTAACAAACATTCAAGCATTGGGCCTATAATATTGTATTTGATAGCCAAAATTTGCCTTAGATTAATCTATTTTTCCTTGTGTCAAAACATGTGCTAGATTACAAAACATAGTGTCTATTGTGCTTGTTCTTTGATCAGTTCCAAAAATGCAAAACAAACATCAAAACTATCAAAACAATTCAAAAAGTGTTAAAGTCTAGATTTTTCAACATCAAACTGTTCAGCAAATCAGAAGTCTTGTTCCTGAAAATCAATTCTATCAGACAGTGAAGCCTATTTTTGAGTCTTTTTGAGACTGTTACCACTTTGGCACAATTGCCCAAATTTTTTTGCAATTGACGGAAGTTTTCTATAATCGTCCTTTTAATTGCCGCACTTGACCTTTTTATTACCGCAATCGGTGATAGATTACCGCAATCAACCAGTCACTTTACCACAATCGGTGGAGTTTTGCCGCACTTGAACAGAGACTTTTAAACACCTATTTTTACCTAAAAACCTTGAAAATACCCTTCTTTTCGTGTCAAAGATCGGTGTCTATCCCAAAAAAATGTGAAGAACATTATGTGAATCTCTAAAATTTAAAGATCATCCATTCTTTGAAAGCATGATTATCGTCCAAGCATTGTTAGTTCAAAAGTTTAGACTCAAAATATCTTGATCCCATTATCTCAAAATGATCATATCTCTATCAGTGGCTTTGTCCCAGGCAATAGTCAACAATCTTATTCTTACATCATCAAATCTTTGAGATCAAGATAAATCAACATCTGTCCTTAGAATTACCCTTGTCCAAACATAACTCAGACTCTCCTAGAAAGGTTATCCTTTTCTTTTTTCTTTATATCACTTATTTTAGTCACAAAATCTGGACCACACAGTGTTTCACACACTTTATGGAGGGCCTTAAACAAGGTCTAAGGCTAAAACTCAACCTATTGACTCTTATATCAATAGATTCTCTGCTTGGGAAATAGAGAAAGATGATGATCCTTTCAGAAATACCAATCCTACTCTTTTTATTGAGAATCCCCGTGGGTCAGCTTTGTTCCAAAATGTCATAGAGGAGGAGCTCAAAGATATAGAGCAAAATGCCTATTCCACGCAAGTGGTTGACATTTTTGTAGAGAGGAACCCTGAACTTTTCTTAGCCATGTTGATAAATAAGGGAGTCAAACTCCCCACTTAATTCAATGTGTTAACCATATGGCCTGAAAACCCTCTCGCAAATCAAAACACTACTCGACCCTCTCAAACAAAACCTATGGCATCTCAAATCTTCTCATCCTTGACAACAATGACATTAGAACAAACTGTGTCCAATCAAACTAGCTCCATGAACCAAGAAAACATGTCTTCCACGCAAATCATGATAGGCTCCCAACTAAGTGTACCCATGGTCACTAGTGTGCCTCAACCCTCGGCCTCATGGTCTGTCTAGTCAAGCTCTCATGTTATGCCCTTAATCCCACCAACAAGCAGCAACCCTTTTGCAACCATGTCGCTACTACAATCAGTCCCTACTAGCCTTGGGGTCAATACATCATTCCCATAGGGATCCATCTCTGCGGGTCTGACTTTCAGTCAATGACCACCAAAGGTTAGGCCTTTACTCATACAGGGACCACAACAACCCCAACGACAACAACCTCCAACCCAGCAGCAGCAATCCCAACTTTAGCAGAAACAACAACCTCAACCCCATCAACAAACACAACAGAATCAATCTTGGGCCAATCACATGCCCCTGTATCAGAACTATGTGTTGGGAAATCAATATCAAGTCCCGAGGATGAGATCATATGTCCCTACTCAAGGGAGATAGAAGTGTAGCCTCATACCTACTACAACACAGAGGTACAATGTCACACATAATCCTCAGTCCCAAACAGACATGTTGATCCAACAAGTGCAGAACCTTCAAGCCCAAATTATGGATATACAAAATCAAGGGCAAACTAAATCCTACACCACATAGGATTTATACCCATACCCCTTTGATCACTCTCTTTACATGTCTCCATTCCCAACTCATTTCTCAGTACCAAAATTTTACAAATACACAAGAAATACCAACCCTATTAAGCATATCCAAGAATTTTTTGCTAGTTGCATCGAGGTTGCACATGACAAGACATACTTAATGCGACTATTCCCACAAAGCTTAGTCAGACCAACAATGGAATGGTTCTCACACTTGTCTCATGGCATTCTGTCCTGGAGTGAATTGGCCAAAAAGTTCATCACTCACTTCCATCACAACATCGAGTGCAAGGTCAGCATCAAGGACCTTTGTGATATCAAAAAAAAATATGGAGAGTCCTTTGTAAAATTCCTATAAAGATGGAGGAATACTACAAAGAGAATCACATATGATGTACCTGAGCAAGACATCATATTCATATTCGTTGACAATTTGATTCCAGACATATCATTTACAATAGAATTGCAGCTAGCTCCAAACTTTAAACAACTCATCGAATGAGGAGTTCCTTGTGAGAAGAACTTGGTCAAACGAGGTGTCCTTGCACATCCTACCCAAATGAATACAAACAAGACTACAACGGATAAAAATAAATAGTGGAATAAAAACAAAAATGTCACCAGTGATGGTGTCATTGATGTGAAAATGGTCATCTACACCCAACCCAAAGTGTCACTGCAAGGTGCACCTATGGCTAACCAACAACCCATGGTGCCCACTCCACAAGCACACACTCAAACTCAACCCCCCCTATCCAAGAGGCCAATGTGTCAAACAATCAACCACAAGCACAACACCAATCACGGTTTTCATTTCCCAAACGAGATTACACACCATTAGGAGAGTCAATAGAATCAGCCTTAAGAAAGTTGATACAATCCAACAACATCACTCTCCCTGAAATCAGAGAATATGAACATGGTGCAATCAAACCAAAGTGGTACAATGAAAAATATTTTTGCAAATTTCATCGAGTGAAGGGACACAAGACACCCAACTGTTATCGATTGAAAAACGTCATCCAAGATCTGATTGACACAAGGGTCATCAATGTAACCAACACCCAAACAAAATTCACCACTGATCATACAATATTCAATGACACATTACATGATCAGAATAAAGGGAAAACCTCTGGTTCTGGTGGACAGTCAAAATAGGTCAACTACACTTATGCCAACAGTGACAACACTATCAATTGCCTAAATCCTTCAGATAGCCATGTGGCTACCATTACTATCAAAGACCAGGGTGCTAAATGTGTTTTAACCAGGCATCATACAAAAGTTTTCTTGCAAGGAATTCCTTCCTCATCTACTACACCAGTCAACCCTCCTGCAACCTCAGATCTATAGAAAAGCGTAGTGGATCAGCTAAAGCGCACACCTACCCAAATATCCATATTTGACCTTTTGCGCATATCCCCACAGCACAAGCAAGCATTAGACCAAGAACTTCAAAAATCAGTTGTCCCAAAGGACATAACCCCTGAGATCTTTCAAACTATGGTGAACCACATAGTAGCCAACAAGCATGCAACCTTCATGGACCATGATGTGCCATAGCACAAGCCTCTACACAATGACCCTTTGCACTTTCTCATACAGGTTCACAAACATTCAATTCAAAGAGTCCTCGTTGATGGTGGGGTTGGATTAAACATTTGTACTTTAAAGGTCATCAGCACTTAGGCTACTCTGAATCCAGTATTGATGTCACAATAAGTATCAACATCAGAGCCTATGATGAAGAAGACAGATCATCCAAAGGTATTATCATTCTACCAGTCTGGATAGGTCTAGTTATCAAGAACACTCCCTTCCAAATCCTAGACCTAGAATTGGGATACAACATGTTACTGGGGAGACCATGGATACATGAGATGCAAGATGTACCCTCCACATAACATCAGTGCATCAAGTTCCCACACCAAGGGGTAGAAATCATTATAGAAGGATATCCAAACCCATTTCAATATTGCAATGCTATCCAAAGTAGTACTGACAACCAGGTTCCATCAAATCAAGAGGCAAGTATCCCTTCCACATCGAATTCAATTCCCAAAGATGTCACGAGAAGGGCGGGAAAAATATCTATTACTGACAAAGGATGTGTTGAATACATCTATGAGGAAGCTTTCAATATCACAAACATGCCTTAGAGCCCAAAGACATATGTCATGCCACAACTAGCTATTACAACAGAAATCCCGGAACCTATTCTATTCAGGTGTCCACCCACAACCTTTGTTATATGGGGATACATTTCAAAGAAAACCCATTTTTTCCAGATATCAACACATGGTTGTATCAAGACCCACAAGACACACTTCAAGCACCTTTACCCGTGTCAACATATGGAGTTGGCTATACAATGTTGCAAAGGTTTGGGTATGATGTATGACTGGTCCAGGAGAAAGACAACAAGGTTTAATGGAACTTTCTCTCCTGCCAACCCAAAGAAATAAGAGAGAGCTAGGCTATGGGCAACAAAGAATCATTCCTACCACCTGAGACATACCCATTGATCAAGAACGAATAGCAGAGTTACATCGGGGGAAAAACCCATAACATTCTTTGATAAGAAATATACTATAACAGTTATTGTCATCTAAAGTGGGAACCTCTCAATCCTGATTAACCCTCAACCAAGAGATCCATGATAATGAGGAAAGTGAGACATTCGATGAGCATTCTAGAAAAACTAACTCCCACAAGTACGAATGGAGATCCATCCATGACTCTGAACCATCAATCCCAGACTATTCCCCTCATTCAGCTGCCACCATACACCTTGACGATTTGTTTGACCAATTAACCATATACGACCAACCTTGTATTGATAGCAATTCCTTAGGTGGTGCATCCACATCACAATCCAGATTTGTCAGAACTATCTCCGTTGTCCCATTCAACCAAACAGAGTCAACCCACCATGAGGACCTATGTCTTGTACACCCAGAACTGATAGAGTGGGATTGTAATACCCACTCATGTTTTTCTTTTTTAGTTGTGATGTTGTACTCTTTTAGGCATTGGTTTCAATTGATTGGCCGAATTCTTATAGGCTACTTTCATGAGAGCTACTATTCTTTCAGTTGATGGTGATTATTGGTTATGATGTTATGGATACTATCATGATGTGATGATTTATGTTTTTATTATGTTGTACTTACCCCATACTTGCATGTGTATGGTTATCATGTTTATGTATCTGCTTGCATGTTGTTGTGTTAGAGGACAGAGAAGTAATTACTTGCTTCTGTGAGATCCACACGTTCGAACGATCCCTATCATTGGTTGCGATATTATATTATGTATGTACATGTGTGTTCTTTTGATGATAGGATTGTGGGTATAGGGCATCGTCTTCCCTGAATTGGCAGGAGTGAGCATGCCCATAAATATTTGTCTCAATGGTAAAGAGGGGAGGTAACATACAGATTCAAAACCCTAACCTAAGCCTAATCATCCTAATGTTGGATGAGTTTCAGTATGACTACCCTATTCAGATTTGTCTAGGTTGACAGAATTTGAATACCCTCTCTCCTGAGTATGTGTGTGTTTTGCTTGATTATGCTTTCAGGTATTTTTGGATTATTGAGTGATTTTCCATATTCTATGATTTATTGGGTTATAGTTGAATTAATTATTTAATTATATCCTAAGTTTATTTGAAATAATTAATTAAATTGAAATATTTGAATATTTTGATTTAATTAAATATTTAATTGAAAACTATAGTAGAAGAGCTTATATGATTAATTAAATAATTAAATATTTGGTTGCATGTATTATTGTGACATAAATATTTAATCTATTTAATTAAATATTTTATTAATTACATGTGCATGAATGTGTTGAAAAAGTATTTTCAAATTCAAATATCTCAACTTGTAATTAGGAGTCAAAGTTGAGTTGTGGTAATAAAGGATATTTTAATTATTTAATTTGGATTTACTTTCAATTTTCAAGTTGAGTCTTTTTAGGGATTGACTTGGGAGTTGTCATCAAGCTTTGCATGTTTAGGGGAATTTGAATCTATTTAGGGGGAATTGGTCATTCATTCTTTCATAATAGGTTTTTGGATTTGGAGAGCTCTTGGTGATTTTGGGGTTTTTGAAGGATTGTGGATTGTTGTGGATCCTTGTTGCTTTAAAGTTTTCAGAATTTTTCTTGTTTGTGTGTGTGCTCGGATCTTCATAGTTGTCAGATCTGTGGTTGAATTGGGCTTGAGGGTTTTCAAATTTGCTTTCATTTTCTAAGCTACATTCTTTCATTTCTTGCATTGGAATCAAGGTAGGTTTCATTTGCCATGTATGGTTTTAATTTTGTAGATCTGAGGTTTTCAATGTTGATGTAGTGCATGTTTGTTATTTTAACTTTTAAATGGCTTAATTGTTGTTTATACATTTTTGGGTGTTCATTAGAACCCTAGATCTGAACTTCTTTCATTCTATGTATTCTTAGCATCGTAGGGTTATGTTGTCGAAAGTTCAGGAATAAATTCTCGCTAGATCTCTTAGAAAATGAAAAATTAATCCTTTGTATAGTTTATACTATAGAGAAAATTAAATTTATGGTTTATTGATGTTTCGATGTTTTTGGGGTTCATAAGAAGCTTAGATCTGTCATTTTCATGTTAATATGGTTCTTAGCATAGTACCCTTATGCTGTCAAAAATTTCATGAAAAGATCTCTTCTAGAACTCCTAGAAATCAAAAAATCAATCCTACCTATAGTCCTAACTATAGAGGAAATTAAATATTTGGTTGCTTTGGAATTTCATTGGGGAAAAATTAAATAAGTTTAAAAAAATCAACTCTTTGTAAAATACAGACTGGTGAAGAAAAATAATTAAATTACCCAAAAGAAAGAAAAACAGTAAAAGACGAAATAGCGTGTGGAAAGGAAAAAAAATTAAATTAAATCCCTTTTTACTTTGAACTTTCCGTTTTCGGATTATTATAAAATAAATAAATAAACTGCTTTAAAAAAAAAACAGTTGTTAAAAGAAAGAGTTTAAAAAAAAAAATTAATAAAGGGAGGGGTGGTGGGACCCCATCCCCACCTACCCCCTCCTCTTCTCCTACCCTGCACATTTTATGATAGCGCATGGGGGAGAGGACAGTGGTCCCCCCCGTAGTCCTATGTAATAGGACTATTGCGCATGGGGTTTGGGAAGGGGCACCTGCGTGCACCCCCCTCTTTTTGCTTGTTAAAATGGTTTTTAATTAGTTTTGAATTAGTTTAATTTTATATTAATTAGTTTAATTCTATTTTAATTAGTAATTAAAATTAGTTAATTTTATTTTAATTTTTAATTAAAATTAGTTATTTTATTATTATGTTTAATTTAGTTAATGTTTATTTTGTATTTTGATTTATTTTATTAATCAATTTATAATATGTATTAAAATATAATTATCTATTAACTTGTATTATGAGTAGTATATATTATATCAATTTTATAATATGACTATTTAATAATATTTTTAATTGTTCATTTGTTTGCTATTAATTTTTATTAATATATGAGTATTAATTTTAATTAATAGATGTATTATTGTTAATTTTTATTAAATACGTAATTGTTTTAATTTAAGTTAATCAATAAGGATTATAATCTTAAGTGATTGGAGACTAGGTTTAGACAACTAATTGATATAATTAATGATTATTTTGATAGATTATTTAATTACTAAAGGTAGATTTAAATGGAGTTAATGCAAATGATCTTGATTATTTCAGTTTAAGTGTTTGTCTAAATGGAAGTTAAGTTCGCGATATCTATGAATGATTAAATGCTTATAGTTCATTTTTCAGTCCTTTAGGACGTTTTTATTCTATGCATCATTATGGATCTCTTGTGCTTAAATGTGTTATTTATGGGGGCATTAGATGACCTAGGATGTATACAGAGGCCGGGGGGAGTGTTTAGCATTTCTAATACTTTATGCCATGTGTGTTCATGATTTACCCTAAACTGACCATGATGACCCTTACGATTCTTGTTATCTGTTTGTGTACCTATGTGACCGTTCCTGATTGTGTGGATACTGGATTTGGGGTACACTAAGGTTGTGACCTATGCTAGATCTGTTAGGATCTCTGAGCCTAGGGTAGGTTACCTAGATGTGTAGTAGGGGGTGGCTTGCAATAATTTTTGTGTCCGTAAGTGACTTCTGGATTGCTTATTGTGGAGTTTCTTAATAAGTGATAACTAAAGACATATTTGGGGATATTAAAATGGATTAATAAGATGTGTCCTCACCCACGCTTGAGTGCTAGTATAGGCTAATGTGGTGTTGAGAAGATGTTAGTTTTCCTGTGAGGTACCTGACATAGTTAGTGGCCTTGTCAGTACGAGAGGTCACTAGCTCCGTGTATGGTCACTTAGGTGTCGGAATCCATTGTGATTATCGGGGCTGAACTTAAGGGTTAGACATACATGATGACACCTTCCTTTATACATGCTAGATTTCCTACGTTGTTAGTTACCTCTGGATTAGTGAGTCTTACCTTTCATGATGAATAGTACACCAGATTAGAGAGCTATCAAGATCCCTTTCTTAGTGGTTATTCCTTCTTGGTTTTGGATATCCGATTGGGATCTGTTGTTATCTCCTTGGCATGGTGGGGTGGACCTTTATGGTTCCACACGGACGGGTGGTAGTGATTCTTTCCCCGTTGAGATTCGACGACCTTATAACAGGTGCTTAATGGTTCTTTGCAGATGAGCTTTATTTGTTACCCATCATTTATTATGCAATCTCATTATTGTAAATCTTGTATTAGAGTATCGCATGTGATACCTAATCTAAAAATTGTAATTAAGTAGTTTAGAGTGATTACCACATACCCTGCGACATGTGCAGTGGATGTGATTTTATAGTGGTTTCATGGTTATCCATGAGGATTGTAATTATGATTATGTAAGTTGTATTTGATTTATCTATTTGAATGGAATCTTTTGTTATATTGTTATTTGTGGTTTTCTTTAAGTAATTCAATGTCATGGAACCCTTGAGTCATGTAATCTATGTGAGTGTAAGACATGTGTATAAATGGTAATTGCTTTTGCATTAATGTATGTTTCTTTATGTTAACTTTTAAAAAAAAATTATTCAGCACACATAGTGACATGTACTAGGTTAATCTCTCTTGGGTTCCCTAGCGGGGCGTTACAGGGATCAACAAGGACAGCTTGATATAGATATCTTTGATAATGATGAGGCTATCGCAGACTTCATGGGACTTAGAGAGGGAATGCCATCAGAAGACCATAAAGTAGGTTTCTCCATTGACCTCGACAGATCACCATATTTTGGGGAGGAAGCTCCTCTTTTCAGTCATAAAAAACAATTGAAAAAGAAAAAAGAATTGTAAGTAAGTGAAAACCAAAAGGTGCTTACTAGCACAAAAAATGATAAAAAGGAAAAAACAAGACATATCTTATAGTGAAAACCTCACTGAGGTGCTATAAGATGGGAAGCAGGAACTCCTCCCCTTGACATAGGAAAAGTCAGCATTGTTAGCAAAAGAAACAAAAGAAATCAACTTGGGTGATGACAAGAACCCAAAGAACATCTACTTAGAAAAATCACTCACCCTAGAGGAGAGAGAACAATTCATCAGCTTCTTCAAGGAAAGGAAGGTCAATTTTGCATGGGCCTACTCATACATGCCAGGCTTAGACCCAGAGCTTGTATTACATCATCTACCATTGTTACCCAACGCCGAACCGGTCAACCAAAAGCTGAGAAAGATGCATCCCCATGTTGCATTACTATTCAAGGAAGAATCAAAAAAGCTCCTAGATGTTAATTTCATAAGACTGATCCCATAAGCAGACTTGATATGTAATCTAGTACCCATAACTAAGCATAGTGGTCAGATCCACATCTGCACAGATTTTAGAGAGCTAAACAAAGCTTGTCCCAAGGACAACTTTCCATTACCTAACATTGATATGATAGTAGATATCATATAAGGATGTCAATTACTATCACTCATGGATGTATTTTTAGGATATAATCAGATAAGGATCGCATCAGAGGAACAACACAAAATAGCTTTTACATGTGCGTGGGGCACCTACTGTTGGAAATTCATTCCATTTGGTCTAAAAAATGTGGGAGCAACATATCAAAGGGCCATGACAACTATCTTCCATGATCTCATCCACAAGTCAATGGAGGACTATGTTGATGACATACTTGCCAAGTCAATTCTTAGAAAATATCATCTACAAGTATTGGGACCCATATTGGACAGAATGCAAGAATACAAGGTCAAGTTAAATCCAAAAAAGTGTGCATTTGGGGTCACAACTGGTAAGCTCTTGGGATTCATCATGTCACACTGAGGCATAGAGGTATATCCATAGAAATTTAAATCAATATTGGACATGCCACCACCAACTAACCCAAGGCAACTAAGGGGTTTACAAGGTAGGCTCCAATCTATCAGGTGCTTCATAGTCCAAATAGTAAACAAGTGCCATCCATTCCAGTATCTACTACACAAGGACATAACATTTATATGGATAGAACAATGCGAACAAGAATTCCAAATATTTAAAGACTATCTACTCAAGTCTCCCATATTGGTGCCACTAGTCCAAGGTAGGCCACTACTTCTATACATCTCAGCAACTGAATCAACATTAGGCATACTCTTAGCACAACATGATGACACAGGCAAGGAGAGAGCTATCTACTATCTTAGTAGAACGTTGGTAGGCTATGAGCTTAACTATTTTCCAATTGAAAGATCATGCCTAGTAGTAGTCTTCACTTCCCAAAAGCTAAGGCATTACATATTAATTCATCAAACCAAGTTGATAGTCCACATTGATCCCCTGAAGTATCTACTAAGCAAAGCCACACTCACTGGATGACTAGCAAAGAGGGTGATGATCCTAAGAGAATTTGACATAGAATACATAGATAGAAAAGCCATCAAAGGGAAAGTGATTGCAGACCAACTAGCAGAGGCACCTATTTAGGATCATCAGCCTATCATATTTGACTTTCTAGATGAGTCTATTCTTACAATCCAACTGGAAATAGAGGTATGGAAACTATACTTTGATGGATCATGCACGAACCATGGTGCAGGAGTAGGAATAGTACTCATCACTCTAAACAATGATGTAATTCCCAAATCTTTCAAACTCAAATTTCCATGCACAAATAATATAGCTGAGTATGAATCTCTATTCATCGGAGTAAAGACGACAATATAATGGAGAATCAATAACCTTAGAGTCTATGGAGATTCACAGATGGTCATTAGCCAAGTAAACAATGACTATATGACTAAGGATGAGAAGATAATCCCATACAGAGAGCAGATGGATAGGTTGTGCACAAAGTTCCATTTCATTGCATTCAAAAAAGTACCAAGGGCTCAAAACAAGTTGCAAATGTGATGGCTACCATAGGATCCTTAATAGATATTCCAAGCAAAAAAAACATATTCCAGTTTCTAGTGGAGCAACTCATGATGCCATCACATCAAGCACCAATCACAGAATCAACATGTGTCCTTGTTGGTCCTGAAACCCAATGGTACCATGACATGTATAATTACCTCCAAAATAGTGTCATACCTCCTGATTTGTCTGGGAACCAGAAAAAGTCCCTCATCTGCCAAACCTCTAGGTACAGCCTTCTAGAAACTACTCTATATAGAAGAATTCTAGATGGGACACTATTATGATGTCTCACTTCCACAGAATCCTAGAGAGTTGTGTAAGAGGTACATGAAGGAATTTTTGGAACCTACGAAGGTGGAAACAACTTAGCTAAAAAGATCATCTGCATGGGATACTACTGGCCCACACTAGAGAAATATGCAAATAAGTATGTACAAAGGTGTAGGCAATGTCAGATTCATGGAGACCTCGTCCATGCACCAGCCCAAGAACTTAATCCTATCACTTCACCATTACCATTTTCTATGTGGGGACTTGACCTATTGGAAAAGATTACACCATATTCATCTAATGAACATAAATACATCATAGCAACAACAGAGTACTTCACTAAATGGGTGGAAGCAATTCCTCTTACCTACATAATTGGAAAGCATATCTCAATGTTCATACTTAACAACATCATTTTTCAGTATGGAATTCCTCAAACCATCATGACAGATCACTGTACACCTTTCCAAAACAAAGATGTTGAAGATCTATGTGAACAATTCCAAATCAGACAAGGTTTCTCTTCATTCTATTATCCTCAAGGGAATGGTCAAGCTGAAGCGAAAAAACAAAACCATTTTGAAAATCTAGAAGAAAATAGTTAATGAATCAGGGTGAGACTGGCATTTACAGCTTAGTCCCGCATTATGGGCATACAAAAATAGTGTGGGAACACCTATAGGAGCCACTCCTTTCTCACTAGTATATGGATCAGAGGTGGTCCTACCCCTCAAAGTATAAATCCCATCCCTAAGAATATCATTGAAGAACTTGATTTCATGAGATGAAGACTACTAAGTAGCGAGGCTCAGTGAACTAGAACTATTAGACGAAAAAAGACAAAATGCATTCAACCACTTACAAGGATATAAGAATTGAGTTAGAAGGAATTATCACAAGAAGGTGAGGCGATGAACCTTTGAAGTAGGGGACCTCATCCTAATGGAGAACCAAAAGAACCAAGCAGAGAGAGTGAAACCATGAAATTTCAAGCCTAAATGGTTAGGACCATATGTCATTGTCAACTCTACCTAGAGTGGGGCATACCAACTGGAAACACCAGAAGGAGATCATCTCCCTGGATACATAAACAACATGCACCTCAAGATGTTTTATGCTACATATCCAGAAAATACCAAAAAAAAATCAAAAAAAGAAAGAAAAAGTAAAGAGAAATAGAATCGCTCTCTTAGTGAAAACCTGGCAAACATGCGCTATTGAGTAGGTACCTGGGTGAAAACCTAGTAAATAGGTGCCAAGTGTTCAAATCCAGCTTCAACATCAATGAACTAATAGATCAAAGCTTGAGAAAACTTTGCATGCAAGACTGACTACACAAGCTATTTCTAGAAGCACAATCCCCTCTGAGCACCAACACTTATCCATGGTTAGTACTAGTCCCCTAGACTAGGGGGCACTTCTAAATATCCTGAAAAAATCAAAAAAATCAAAAATCTCATCAAAAATCCTAAAAAGATCAAAATGTCCTAAAAAAAATAATCTTCATAAAAAACAATCAAAAAATTGCAAAATCCCAAGCAATAAAACCAGATCAGTTATCAACAAAGCAAAGGGCGTGTTAGCTATTTTTCCCTGACCTTATCAAAGAAAAGGCTAATTAATGAGGATCAAACAAACCCTCCTACACTTTGAGCTCAAAGGCTCTGGCGGGTGTACCTGTTGGATTCACTTCTTTCAGTGAATCAGGGGATGGATTCCTGCCCATCACACTTGATATAATAATCATTCACAGCTCTTTAAACAGAAAGGGAAAATGATTTGAATAATTGATTGATGAAGAAACTACAAGACAGACCAGAGGCCAGTGCCTTATCTATTGGGCAATAGAATCAAACAGATATGCAATCCCAGAAAACTTCTAACTCCAAACTCAAAAACCCGAATGAAATGCCTTGCAAGCCATTCTTCTCATTTCAATTCCTGGACATCATATTCATATGCAGACTTAAAAT
>MU224969.1:281168-305198 GCA_018584345.1 Thuja plicata
ATATATGTATGTATGTATGTATGTATGTATATGTATATATATGTATATGTATATATATGTATATGTATATATATGTATATATATATATAATAATGATACTATAAATATTCCTTAGTAATCTTTTGAGTTTCTTCCTGGTCCCCTGGCGGGGCATGACATAAAGCACAAGAAGGGGGTAGAAAAAAAGGTAGTTGATGCATTGAGCAGAAGGAATTTGGCCATACAAGAAGTGACCTTGGAAAGTGTAGGTATCTCTGTCCTCAAGGACATGTATCCCAATGATGAAGACTTCAAGGAAATTTATAAAGTTTGTTTGGAACTAGGAGATAGATATCACACTGAGTTTGCAGAATATATGATTCAATAAGGATTGTTGTTTAAAGGGAGTCAATTGTGCATCCCTGATTGTTCCATGAGGGAGAAAATCATAAAAGATAAGCATTGTGGATGTCTATCAGGCCACTTTGGTCTTGACAAGACACTTGAGCTAGTAAGAAGATTCTATTTCTGGCCCAAGTTGCAGACTGAGATAAGGAGATTTGTGGAGTGTTGTCTAATTTTTAAAAAAGACAAAGGCACCAGTTCAAATGCAGGCTTGTACACACCATTAACCATTCCAAAAAAACCTTGGGACTCCATCAACATGGATTTTGTATTGGGTCTTCTAAGGACAAAGGCAGGCTATGACATTGTTTATTTGGCTGTAGAAAGGTTCTCCAAAATGGCACACTTCCTACCTTGTAAGACTACACATGATTCCTCAAGTATTGTGGGGCTATTCTTCAAGGAGATTGTAAGACTCCATTGTTTACCACTCACCATTATTTTAGATAGAGACCCCAAGTTTTTGGGACATTTTTGGCATACCGTATGGAAGAAACTTGGAACAAATCTAGCTATGTCATCTGCCTACCATCCTCAATCAGATGGACAGACTGAAGTCATCAATAGATCTTTGGGAAAATTGCTAAGGTGTCTGACAAAGGAGTATGGAGTGGCATGGGGCTTAATCCTTCCACAAGCAGAGTTCTCCTATAATGATTCTGTCAACAGAAGTTCAAGACTCAGTCCTTTCCAAATTGTTTATGGATCCCACCCTAGGGGTGTCTTGGAACTAAGAAACATGCAAAATTTTGGCCAAAGGAGTGCTCAAGCTGAGGATTTTGCAGAGGTAATAAAGAACATCCATCAACAAGTGAAAGACAGAATGCAACAAACCTCTGAGAAGTATAAACAAGCAGCAGATGTTAAGAGGAGAGATTTCCAATTCAAGTTTGGAGACATGGTCATGGTTCACCTGAATAAATAAATACTACCCAAGGAAAAGTACACCAAGTTGATGATGAAAAAGATTGGCCCCTTCTGAATCTTGGATAAATGTGGAAATAATGCATATAGAATTGAATTAACTTCAACCATTGGTTTATCCCCCATTTTCAATGTAGTTGACCTATATCCATACAAAATTCTTGTTACTGATGTCTCCATTACAGATGCTCAAGATCTGCCACAGTACAAGGAGCTACAAGATCTACTAAAACTACCAACACAAGAGATTGACTGCATATTGGACAAGAGGATAGCAAAAAAAAATAGGGGGTCCACTTTCTATGAATATCTAGTTAAATGGAAACACCATTAAATTGAGGATGGTACTTGGTTAACACCTGAAGAGAACAAGAAGACTGGTTTCAAACTAAAAGATCTCCCAACTCAAGGGACTTGAGTTAATTTTGTCTTAGGGAGTATGGTGCAGTGCACCCATAACTATCACTGATTGACTATCATTCTGCAATATTCATGTTTGTAATAAATGGATTGATCTTAGAGGATCATCCTATTTTGGTTTTGGATCCATGTGTGTTGTCAAGGATCTCTTAGGCAATCTCATGAGCCTAGAGATGACTTAGGCCATTTGGATCACCTAGTTAGGCTTAAGTTGCTTTAAGCATGTTTTTATGTTTTTAGGAGTCCTTAGCGTCAAATCTTTGGATCCATGTCATTTTAGGCATATTATGTCAAGTTTATAGGTTTGGATTCATTCCAAAAGTCTTTGAGTGCAAAAAGACAAGATTTTTCCAAATGTTGAAAAGTTATCAAAAAGTTGCTCATGCAACTTCCAAAAGTTGCTCGAGAGTTGCAAGATGGAAGCCCAACAGTCCTAGGGAATTTTAGATCAATATAAATTCACATATGAAGTTTTTTTAAATGTTTACTTCGAACCTAGATGGTTAGAAGTTCTATATTAAAGTTTTGATGCATTTGGAATGGAAGATGAAGATTTTTTCTGAGCATTTCTGAGTTGGACGGCCGTGTTTGGTGTGATCTCTAAAAACCAAGTTGATCTTTTGAAGTTCCTCTATGTTAGCATAACTTTCCAATTGGTTTTAAGTCATTTATTTTTGGTTTGAGATGTTTGTGATTCAGTTTTCCAAAAATAGTCCAGAAAGAGGCTTTCTAGAAACACATTTCACTAATGAAGTCCTAACTTGCATTCTCTTTGGTGGATTAATTCACTAAGATCCTATAAAATGAAATTTAGGATGGTATATTTAAGGATTCTAGAAGATCATAAGATGGATCAAAGGGTAAAGCCCTCATGCATCAAGCCCTAGGCTGAATATCTCAATGTATTCAGCCTAGAAAGAAGGAGAATTAAGTATTATGTTTTTTATATAGTTTGGTTGAGTGAAATAAGAGTGTATTTGAGTTGTGGGGAGTTATTTGAAGAGGTATGAACCACTTTTTCAATCCCATGCACCCAATTTCTAGTACTTGCTTTGATATCCAAGCCTAATTAGGCCAATTAGGTATGCAAACTTGGTGAGTGTTAGGTGTTGCTGGAGTGGATTTGGAGTCTAGGGATTTGGGGTTTGACATAACTTCCAAAATGGTATCTGGATATATCCCTATTTTCCTAAAAGGTGACCGGGAGGAAAATTTATGTCCAAATAACCACTTGGATAGATCTACAAAGAATTCTAGGACAGTCCTAGATAGGTATTGTACGACAGTTGGAGGGCCAAAAAAAGGGTGATTCTTGGTCCCCATGACATAGGGAAGGTGTCCCAATAGTTATTTTGGGTTGGTGGAGTCACTGGTGAAGACTTCTAGCTTGTGGCTTGGAATAGGGCTAGTGTCCCTAAAGCTCAAAAGTGCAAGATCTTGAATTGAATTGTATTCAATCGGAAAGAGTTGAGAAGTAGTTCTAACACCTTGAATAGGTAGAAAAAATGGTGTAAGAAAGTATCTAGGATCCTAGGAGGGTATAAGTTGACTTGGGTGTCTCATTGAAGACAAAGGAGAAATACCACACTTCTTGTTGTCACCTCTGCATTACATAATGGTGTCACCGGTAATTTATCTCTCTCTGGGCCTCACGCCCAGATCTATAAAACTGATCAAGAACATCTTGATGGGACACATCCTGTACACTATCAATGAAAGATCAAATCTTTGAATGAAATTGTCTTTCTATGTCATTTGTGGCAGTAGCTCTAGCCTTAGCTGATGTGACCCTACTCTCCAATGTTGTGGCTCGTGTATCAGAAGAAGCCAACCTAGCCTACAGATCAAATATATATTTTGTAAGGTGATCAACCTCTAAAGTATCAATGTCCATCACTCCCATCACCACATCTATCTCCCCCTCCTCACCTCTATCTCCAAATCCATCATCCCCTCTCCCCCGCACAACCCATGAGTCCTTACTACACTCACTATCTCCAATATTGTTGCTAGTACTACTACTCCCACTAGAACCACTAGAACCTAAACCCTCCACATCTAAAGCCTCAACATCAATATCAGAAATCTCTACATCAACATCCCTAGCGACTACTCTATTCTTTGCTCTCTCAGCAAGCATAGCACTAGTGTGACGATGCACTCTCCAAACCAGCTAAGGACCCTCCTCCTCTAAAGCCTTCTCCTCCTTGAAGATGGATCCCAATCCAACCCTCCTACTACTACTATGTCCTCCCCTATTCCTCACCCTACCACTAGAACTGTGAGGACCAAGATCATCTATGTCATCCCCATCCCTCCCCCACCCACCATCATGGCCACCATCTCTCCCCCGTCCTCCATCTCGGCCACCATCACAGCCTCCATCCCTACCACTAACCCTACCACCATCCCTACCTCCATCTCTCCCTCAACCCCACCTTTGACGATGCCTCCTCATATGGGTGCTATAAATTGGATGAGACACATCAGTTAGTAGATCAAGACGAGACTATTGCCACCAAGCATCATACTCTAGATTCATGCCTGCAAAGAGAACAAGTTCAAACGTCAGTATCATACAAATGATAAGCATATATGACTAATCAAAAGAGAGCTACATCAAAATAAAGCAGAATAAAAAATCATCAAGCAAGGACAAATCAAAATACATACCGGCATCAACAGTGGTTGACCGCCAAGTCCATGCAATAGGCAGAAGACCATGGAACTCAGTAATCACAGCATTGAGAGGAATATCTGCACCCCAAAGAGTAATATCCCTTGATCTCTGGGAAAAGTAAGAATAAGAATCAGAGACATCATGTCTCTCACTAAACTACCGCAACACCCTGGCAGTGTTGTGGAAATCAATCATATGAATGTGTCAGCTGACACGCCTAATCAGGAACCTACACTATTGATAGAAGGGAAGATGTATATCCTCCCCATCCCAAATAGGACAATCCATGTATGGTCTCCAGATAAAATATGGCATCATATCAAGCTGCTTCCACCAGTACATCAGATGTCCCATATGGGACTGAACAATAGCGCAGTCATACATGAACACATATGCTCTCCTCGGAGGAAGATCATGAGCACCTATAGGTCTGCACACTGCAATATGCTCCCATGCCCAGATCTAGAAGAGAGTCGCTCCACAACCAATCGACCTACCTCCAAGGTAAGCCGCATAGAAAATATGGAAATACATGTGGGCCAACATGCAAGGACCCTAAGCATATACTGTATGATCTCTAACCATACCCTAAAGACAAGCACCGAACCCAATAGAGAATCTATTTTGTTGATGATCGGGACATAAGATCCCACAAATCAAACTACCTAATAAGGTAGTCAATCGTTCTAAACCCATGTCAAAATCTAGACCACGGGATATCATAAGGATCAGACATACCTAACTGATCCTGGGGAAGATCGGATAGCTCAGACAGTGTAGTGACACTAGAGTCCCAATCATACTCCACAAGGGCACCCTGAATAGGAAACTAAATAATGCAATAACAATCCTCCAGAGTGACTGTGCACTTGATAGTCGGTAAACTAAAGGTACATGTGTCTAAATGCCACCTCTCTAATAAAGCAGATATCATACCCCTATTGGTCGTGATCTCAGGCATATAACACACCCAGTAAAGACCTAACTCCCTCAGTATACCCCTCTCTACCTCAAAAAGTTGGAAGTGTGATACTAAACCTGTAGGTCTTGACTCCTGGCAATGCAGAATAGTCCTGGTGTACTACAAAACAAAAGATAGCAAAATATCAGTATCATGTTAGATGCAGAATATCAGACAAGTCATAATGCATGCTAAAAAGGTACATACAAGTCAATTACAGCATTCATTACACAATTGTGGTACTCTTACACTATTTGTAGCACTCAAACTTCAAATGTGGCATGCTACCATCAATTGCGGTAATAAACCCACCAAATGCGGCATGCGTTCAGAAATTGCGACACCAAAACCGCAGTCTATTGCGACATACATTGCAAAAATTCAAAAAAGCAATTTTTAAAAAAACAATAAATGAACGCATTAATGACATCAAGGACAAGGCCATTCACCAGACATCCTGCACCAGCTAGATGACGAAAAGTATGGACCTGATCATACACATGCATGATGCCTGGTATACCCGCCATAGCTCAATGAACAGCAAAGAAAGCGCAGAAAACTAAAGCAGACTCACTAGAATACTGAGAGCTTCAGAGTGCAAAGTGACAAATGAATGGCTCACCTAGCTATTTATAAAGGTTTTGAAAAAAATGCTAATTCCTCCAGGACCTCAAATATATCTTCCCGAACCCCAAAAACTTCAACACTCAATATCAGGGGCATAATGAAGCATTTTCAAGATCAGTCAGATACCCAGATTATCAAATTACAGTTTCAACAAATTAACGCTCATGTCGCAACTTTTTGCTCAAATTTGTTGAGGGGGCATAAATACACATGCTATCATCGGGGCAAGCTGGGGCAGGATCAAAATAAAGAATCTTGACACACTGCAACAAGCCACAATGCATCAAAGAGGGGCAAATGTAGACACCCTAAAATAGACAGACTTGCGACTTGACATTAAAAACACTAATTTTCATCTATTAAATAATGGTTTTTAATCATTAATTAATCATATATTTTCTTATAAATTTATTTTATCTATTAATTAATGGTTTTTTAATCATTAATTAATCATCTTTTTCTTCTAAATTCATTCCCCAAATCATCTAATCAAATTCCCAAATTTAATTAAATAATTAATTTTATTTAATTAATTAACCTTAATTGATTAATTTCTATTAATTAATTAATTAAAATCAATTTCCTAAAGTTTAAATTGAAATATTTAAACTTACTAATTAAATTCTTCCAATTAAATTAATTTAATTTCATTCAAATAATGCAATTCAAAAATCTCACATGTTGAAAACTTTAATTTCAAAAATGAATTAAATATTCATTTATCTTCAAAGAGATAACTTTAATTAGATCACATGGGTTACTCCACCCACCTCTTCAGTTCACATGGGTTTCTCCACCCACCTCTTCAATTCTTAAAGGTAACTCAAAATTAGCTCTTCAGTTAACCAAACTCTATCTCTTCTCTCTTGGTTGAAGAGGTGGAGTTTACTGATGGCTTCTCCAGTTCCCTTTGATCTCAACCGTTCATTTCCTATCTCTGGGATTAATCTCAATCGTTCATCTCATTCTCAATTCCTATATAACAAACAATTCATAACCATTTGAAGGATATGAGATTTCAAGCTCACATGAGCCAATACTCTATCAGATTGGTTCAAGCATCAAGCCATCTTATGATCACACACACATTCAATATCAAATTCTCGATGCTCCCAAGTCATAGATGCTGCCCACACCAATACTGAGCATCAAAAATAGCATTTCAGAAGGAGTGGAGAGAGACAATAGAAGCTTCAAGTAATTGGGTTTGCATTCATTTATTTTCCTCTTATTTGCTTGTATATTTTATTGATTCGTAGTTTTGTTATTATTAGCTTGTTTCTTATCAATTTCCCCCATTGCAAATCGGTGCTACGAACCCCTCGTTCAATCGAGAGCGTTACAGATTTAGATCCATTGCGTATAGTATCTTATTTTATTAGAGTTTTTTCACTCTTGAGCATTGAAGACATATATTTATGTAGCATTTATTTTTCCAAATGCACTGAGATAAAGTGTCATCTATTGCATACTTGGGATCTTGCACATTTTGTGTCTGTTTGTATTCATACTACATTATAAAGTGTCATGGGGGGTTGATCTACCTTTGTCAAGTGATTATTCCTTCCACAAAATTAATCTCATGATGTGTGTCAAGAGAGTGATCTTTACATGACATCATCCTTTATATGTGTTCGTACATTCTTCAACACTTTCTATGATCCTAGCTCTTCATCATGCAGTTATTCTTGGCAGCCTCTTTCGGTGTACTTGTCATGCCTCTCCCTTCTTAGCATTATGGGGGTATCTCCTGTTGGTTCTAATGCTTCCTTGGTTCGATGGAGTGAGCTATATATTTAGTATTTGTTCTTATGTACTAGGCAGATGCAGTGTACTTGTCATGCCTCTCCCTGCTCAACATTATGTGGAGGGGGGGTATCTCTTATTTGTTCTAATGCTTCCTTGGTTCGATGGAGTGAGCTATGTATTCAACATTTGTTCTTATGTACTAGGAAGATACAGTGGTTGGGTACCTATAAATTTTGGTGAGATGGATCATTTACCATATGGACACTCTTTTATTCTTGTTTTCGAGGCATCCTTCCATCTTTTGATCAACTCTTCAAACTTTGGTGTTTTTTCCATTTGTATCTGTGAGTTATGATGTTTGCCTTTGTTTGTCATCTTGATTCGAGTAGTGTCATTTGAGTGCACCCATTCATATTACAGTCTTCTCTACCTGATCATGTTCTATTATAGTGGAGGTTTTAGCAGTTATTCTTCGACAATGTTTGCAACTTCATTCTTTAGTGGTGGGTGGGTACCTATGCATTTCAGTGAGATGGATCATTTACCATATGGACACTCTTTCATTCATGTTTTTGAGGCATCCTTCCATCTTTTGATTAGCTCTTCAAACTTTGGTGTTATTTTCCATATGTATCTTTGAATTCTAATGTTTTCCTTTGTTTGTCATCCTGATTCGAGTAGTGTCATTAGAGGGCACTCATGAAGATTACAGTCTTCACTACCTGATCATGTTCTATTAGATTGGAGGTTCTAGTAGTTATTCTTTGACAGTGTTTGCAGCTTCACGCCTCAGTGGTGTTCTTCATGTTCTTCCTTTGTTCCTATTTTCTAGGACATTCGCTAGTTTGGAGGCTTCTTCAATCCTTCACTAGGATTCATCACTTTTTGGAGAGGGGTTTTTCCCACTGGATTTTCTCATTTTCTCCTCTTTATAGAGATTTCTTGTACTTGGGTACCTGGTCAGGCCACATTGTCAGGACCCATTTCCTGCTTTCAGTAGTTGTTCTAAGTTTTAACTTCTCCCTAAGTTTATCTTAAGGGGGTATTAGAGTAATAAGCTATTTCATTTATTAATTAAATCATTTTTATTTAATTATTAAGTCACTTGTTATCTCAAGTTTACTTAAGCTAAACTTTAGGCATGATAATAATTCATTCTTTTATTAATCATTATCATGCAATCAAGGTTTTTCCCTTTTAGGGTTTTTGATCACCTTTATAAGTTTTGGTCTCTTTGTAATTATTTAATTATTAAGGATTCTATTGCAGTGAGAAGATTCTCTCCATTGTTTGTGCATGATGTTTCATCATTCATAGATCTATTATTTATGGCCTCCATTGCTTTTGCTTCTCTCTTTCTGTGACAGGTTTGCATGTAGGTGATTCTTGGGAGCTATAGGGTTGAGTTTTCATCAACTCCAATAACATCTACTTCCTTTTGTACGATAGTTCAAGTGACTAGGATCCCCCATACACTGTTTCGTATGACCAGTGCAAATTATGAGTTTCCAAGGGGTTATTGTTGCACAATAATTTCATCACACACGGGCAAAGCAGATTGATCACTTTGTGTAGAAGGCACTTCATTTCGTATGACCTCTACCTACCTTGTATGACATACGGGTCGATGGTCTTGCTCGACGTATGACTTAGTTTGTAAGACCTAGTTCTGGTCTTTCTGTGGAATTTTTTTTAAACACAAGTATCACACGATGTCCAGATGTAATCCTATGCATACCTATGAATAATTTTGTTATACGATGTATGAGATTTTACTTCCCACTTATGGGCCTTGACATTGTACAATGTACAAACGTCTATTTCTAGTGTATGGGCCCTAACACCTATTGGAAATGGGTTGAGTAAATGAGAGGGGAGGGGTTAATCAGTTACTACAAAAACAAATTCAAGTCCCTTAGATGTCTTAATCAAACTTATCACTGTTACTCGGTTAACAAAGATATTCTGTTGTTACTCGATTAACAAAGCAATCTTAAGATATTTAACTATGATTATCCTTTAGTGATTAAGTGTAGAAACATAAATCATAAAGCAAATAACATGTACATAGATGACACCAAGATTTAACGTGGAAACCCAATTTGGGAAAACCACCATTGCAACTAGTTACTTCTTTTCACTCTTTTGAAGTGATCCATGTTAGGAGCCAATCCTGTTAAAGGTTACAATACACACTATTAGGTGTGACCCTATTAGAGGATTCAATCACCTTGTAAGGAGTGGCCTTGTTAGAGGTCTTCAAACACTTCAATGTAGAAATGTCACCTTGTAAGAGGATTTATGAAAGACTATTAAGTCTACTTTGTAAAGAGATTTGGATCACTGCTACAATTGTTAGAGAGTAATAATGGATTGACCTGTTTGACCAAGCAACTGTCTTTGCTAATTCAGATCTCTACTCTGGCTTTAAACTAGATCCTTACTGATTAAATATTCTATTGCAGCTCTGTTTGTATGTTTTTTCCTTAATCTCAATCCCATCTGATTTCACCTTCACTCTTCGTATCAAAACTCTCCCATATATTTCTTCTTATTACTTCTCACATTCAATCCAAACTTGACCTTGTATATATATGATAGGCCTTGTCAAGTCGGCTTGAATAACCTTCCAAATAAATAATAAAACTTAAGTCTTTCGGCTGCATGTAACCAATTAAACACAAAATGTAAATTGTTGTTGGTCGGCTGACACCAAGTGCATAACTCGGTTAACACTGTAATCCTTCAATGCCCGACCATTACTGTATTGCCCGAGTGAACTCGGTTAGAACTGAAAATCACTTTGGTCTTCTTCAATGCCAGAGAGAACATGGCATACACTGAGTGTGCTCAGTTTAGGTATAGAAATTTGTGTAATATCACTACATTTGTGTAAACATCAATGACAATACATAATTGAATAATTGTCATCAAATGCCTATTGTAAAAAATTTGACTTGAGTTTTAAACATGATAATCATTTTTTTATTTCGTACATCACATCCTAAAACCAACCATATGTCACACCCTCAAGCTAGTTGTATGACACTGATGCAGGAGCATCCAAGGTGTAAGAACAATCTTCCATCACCCAAAAATATTGTCTTGTTTTTCAATAAGGGCTATTTTGGGCAGGCTTACTATTTTGGCAAGTTTACTATTTTTAGTAATTTTTTTGTTTAAACATGGATTGTTCCAATTACTTCCCTACATGTTCATTTTGGATATATAAGCATGCCAATAAAGTTATGTGACAAGATCAAGTCCGATTTTGAAGATATTGAATTTTATGTTTTGACGGGGGGGTACAAAAACTTTTAACTCAATTTTGAAGGCCTTAGAGGCTCCAGAAGGAGTCAGAACTTGACCATGATGATGCTACATGATTTTAGGTATAGACATTTGTGTAACATCACTATATTTGTGTAAACATCAATGATAATACACAATTGAATAATTGTCATCAAATCCCTATTGTACAACATTTGACTTGAGTTTTACACATGATAATAATTTTTTTATTTCATACGTCACATCCTCAAACCAACCATACATCACACCCTAAAGCCAGTTGTATGACACTTATGCAAGAGCATCCAAGGTGTAAGAACAATCTTGCATCACCCAAAAATATTGTCTTGTTTTTCAATAAGGGCTATTTTGGGAAGGCTTACTATTTTTGGCAAGTTTACTATTTTTAGTAATTTTTTTGTTTGAACGCGGATTGTTCCAGTTACTTCCCTACAAGTTCATTTTGGATATATAATCATTCCAATAAAGTTATGTGACAAGATCAAGTCCGATTTTGAAGATATTGAATTTTATGTTTTGACGGGGGGTACAAAAACGTTTAACTCAATTTTGAAAGCCGTAGAGGCTCCAGAGGGAGTCAAAACTTGACCAGGATGATGCTACATGATTTTAGTTGTAGAGCGCTTCAAGAGGTTTCCAAAAAGTGGTTATAGTAGAGAATCAGGTACATTGTTCAAAAATTATACCTTCCAGAAATTGTGCCACCAAGACTCAAGTTTCGATAAAAAAGGAAGAGGGAGAAAATCACTTGGGTAGGAAATTGAACCGCTAGGCCCCAAAATGGGAAATTTTTACTTTCTAGAATATTCTAAGGAAATTATTGGTGCTCCACTTATAGGGATGAAGGTGGGTTTCAGGGTCAGTTCCAGAAGGGTAGTTTATGGCCCTGTCTTGTATATTATTATAATGAAAATTCCCATGTAGTTGTAGCATGTTTTTTTTCTGAATATTGTACTATCCTTTCTTTGAAGACAATAGAAAGCAAGTGTATGTTCTTTCAATTGTTCGATTCTTGTAATTTTTTGTTTATTTCCCTTTAGTATTGTGTGTGCTTGCCATTAAGTGGTATCAGAGCATAAGTTCCTAAGTGTGTAGACATATTGTTGAATGTGAGGTGGTTGGCACCAGGACTGTGGTTGTGGGTTTGAGACATAAGTGCGAAAAAAAATACCTCCACAAAGGAACCAAAAATTTTGTACTATATGTTCATACTTATGACAAATGAAACATACCATTCCTATTGATCTCCATGGTCCTAAATTTATTCTTGGATCTCTCATTCTACAGTGTTCATCTTAATGTCCATATTGACTGCATGTGTAATAATAACCTGCAAATCTTTCTTCTGATGATATGCTATTATATCTTGATTTTCATTCTTTTGCCTGATGTCCAAACATATTATAATTATAGAAATGTATATAAAAGGGTATGCCTCTTGGAATGTTGACCAATCTACTTATACAAACATTTGATCTATGACCAAGCTTTTCACAGTTGTAGCATGTAAGTTTAGTAGGTTCCTTACCGTGTGTACCGATAGGTTCCTTTGGTTCTTGTGATAGGTTCTCTATTACCAATATTGATGATTTGTTGATTTCAAATTTATTTTCACTGATATATCCTAGGCTAGTTTTGTCTCTCATTCTTCTCATATTTTTCAATTATTCATCCACCTTTTGCATGCTTAGCTCAAACCTAGTGAGTCTTTCATTAACCTCTTTCTCAACTTTCATATTTTTCTTCAAAGTTTCAACTTCCTTTCTCAGGTTTTCATTCTCAGTGAGTATCAACCTTCTTTCTTCATTTGTACCATTTAGAAATTCATTCAATGTGTTGTTCTCCTATTGTAACCTTTGAATAATAACATCCTTGTCTTTGATAGGTTTCTCAAGATTTTCTTTTTTAAGTTTCAAGTTATTTTTGGGCATCTTCTTTTGTTCTCATATTTTCCAATACTTCAGTCATCCTTAGGGTTTGAATTTCAAGTTCCTTTTGGGATTCAGTTAGATCTTCCTCCATGGCAGTGTTCCTTTCCAACAATTCCTCAAGTGTTGCATCGGCTTCTTCCATATTTGTACTATTTTCTGATAGCTCTTCAATATTATCCAGGCGTATTCAAAAAATTTCAGATAGTTCCTTCCTTTTTGTGAATGAGTGTTTCAACTTCTTCTTTAGATATTCAATTTGTGCCAAGGCTTCTTCCATGTGCTTATCTATCCTATACCTCTCCATACTCCAAGATCTACTCTCAAGTTGTTAAACTTTCCCTCTAGAGAATTTAGCTATGATACTAATTGTTAATTGGAAATAATAGGTACTGAGAGAGGGGGTGAATCAGTACTAACAAACTTCTATCACTTTTGAACTTGATTGAACTTTAATCCATTAAACATAAACCAATAGTCACATTAACCAATAGTTTTCATGGTATTAAATATATGTTGTAACTTGAAAACGTAAAGTAAATGATAGTAACACATAATTAGATTCACACACCCATAACACACATATTTTTGGTCACACAAAAACCCATGGTTAGAGGGAAAAACTACAGTGGGGATGGCACCCACAACTCTTCACTGCAAAAAGAAATTTCCTATTAGGGATTACAATATGTCACCTTCTGAGTGACTCACTCGGTAAGGAATGGCTGATACATTGTTAAGTGTATCTACAGTCTTATTAAGACTACTCTGCTAAGAGATTTAATCTCTCATGTACAACATTCACCATGTTAAAGGATTTACAAAAATCTCACACAAATGAACTTATCAATATTGTTAGAGACTACACAGTTAAGGGATTTTACAACACCTTGTAGAAACTGTTAGGATTCTTCACAAGATAGTAATTGACCTATATGTGCTTCCTTCCAAAGCTTGTCAGATCCCTCATGCTCAAAATATTTGTTCTCTATTCTTCTCTGCTTTTGATTTGCTTCTCTGCTCAATTCATCCTTGTAAATTCTTCTTAACAACCTCTCTTTATAATATTCTCCTTAATATTTGTATCTTTGGATCTCCTTCACTTTTCCTTCATTCCTGACCTTTGATCTTAGGGTTAATCAAAAAATTAATCTCGATCTTTCCATAAACCATTTTCCTGTTCTTCCTTATGTCGGTTGCTTCATGATTTTCCTTATGACCGATAGTGGTTGACTTCCAATAGTTGACCTCCTTATTCTGATAACTCTTCCTTGTGGCTGATAGTAATTACTTTTCTATTTGACATCAATGACAAAACTTATCAAAATGCCAATAATTTCCAACAAATATTTCAACCAATATGATGAGAATATGAAGCTATTATAAAATGCAACTATCATACTAACAAGATTCAAGATTAAAATGATCTAACATCCTACAAGATGAGATTATGAAACATGGAAACTAACAGTTGTCTCTATATGCTCTAAAATTATTTCAACATGGTAACAATGCACTTTGAAAGCAAACTAGCATAATAACTCTACACAATGAATGAATAAAAAATGCAAAGGGGAGGTTCTATTTATAGATTTTTAGAGGGAGGCCAAGGGGCTTGGATGAGGTGGAACTTATGTGGAGGCCACATAGAATACACGTGGAACAACCATATGACAAAAGAGGTGACTCATGGGAGATCCATTGGATAAAGGGATGATCATACTAGGATCAAAGATGCTCACACATGTATGAGAAAAATTGTGATAGCGATAGGTTAATGACAAGGATTGGGGAAAGTGTGTGATGTGAGAAGGCTTAATTTTCTCACACATGTGTGAGAACCTTTAAGGAAAAGGGGAAAGGGGAGACAAACTTTTAAGATTTGTAAGTTTATAAAAGGGGAAAGTTGCTCACATGTGAGCAGCTTTGAGAGAAGAGAAAAGGGAGATAACTTTGTAAGAGTTGTAAGGGGTTAAAAAGAGAAAGAAGGAAGCAACATTGTAAGAGATTTAAGAGACCAAAAGGATAAAGTTGTTCACATGTGATCACCCACTAAAGTTAAACTTTTTAGGAATCACATAGATACAATTAATTAATCTAGGATTTAGCCAAAAAGGTAGGCTTAGGAAGATGGTGATGGGTGTAGACTAGGAATCTAGGTTAGGATTTGGGATTTAATTAGATTAAATCAAGGATTAGTAATTTTAATTAAATAAGATTTAATTAAATCGGGGATTAGGATAGGCTTAGGATTTAAACAAAATAGGATTTAATTAAATCATAGGTTAAGGGGATTTGAAGGAAATGATTATTAAATATGAGGGGTAAGTGGGTCACATGTTTTAGTCTGAATTAAATACATTAAGTGGGATGTATTTAAATAAAATTTAAATGATTTTAGAAAGAAAAGGACAACGAACCCATTTAATTAAATAAATCTATTAATATAGGTAGATGAAAGGGGTTAATGTAATTAATTAGCTAAAATCAATTATATGGTTAAGGGTGTTAATTAAATAGGGTTTAATTAACTAGAAGGTAATATTAATTATATAAGATTCAATTAATAAGGTCACATGATGATTTTAGATGTCTACATTTCTTTCATGAAGGTACACTTCTTGATGCTTATCAACAACTTCTTTTCTCTCAACCTCTGTAATACTTGTCTAACATGCATCACGTGTTCCTCTTTGCTCTTACTGAAAATCAAGATGTCATCCAAATAAACAATGACAAACTTACCCAAGAATCTCTTCAGGACTTCATTCATCGATCTCATAAAAGTACTAGGTGCATTAAATAATCCAAAAGGCTTTACCAACCACTCATAAAATCCCTCATTTTTCTTAAATACAGTCTTCCACTCATCACCTTCTCTGATTCTAATATGATGATACCCACTCTTCAAGTCTATCTTGGTGAAATACTTAGCTCCACTCAAACAATCCATCAAATCATCCATCCTTGGGAAAGGAAATTGATACTTAATAGTAATATGAATGATGGCTCTTGAATCAATACACATTCTCCATTGTCCATCCTTATTAGTTTCCAATATAGAAGGTACTACACATGGACTCATACTTTCTCTGATCAACCCTCTTTGCAACAAATCTTGCACTTTCCTATTGATTTCTTCATTCTTTTTTGGTGTCATCCCATATGCTACTTTATTTGGTAAACTAGCTCCTGGTATCAAATGCATGCAATGACTAATACTTCTAACCGGTAGTAATCCATCAGGTACATTATCATATATGATGTCAACATACTCACTCGACAATCCATAAATTTATTTAGGATTCTCTTCTACCAAAAAAAAATCTTCTTAGATTCCTTAGGTACTAAAGAAAAATACACATTATTATGCTTTATTCCATCCAAAACATTTCGGCCATCTACTAAACAAATTCTTGCATTGGTACACACTTCACTCTTAAGAGGTTCCTCTAAAGGTAACATATTTTGTTTCATCCCATTATTAATAATAGTATAAACATTACTTCCACCATCATGGCTTGCCTATCCTTCTGCCATGGTCTACCCATCAAGACATGACACACATCCATAGGCATAATACCACAAAAAACCTCATCATAATACTTCCTAATATTTAATTTAACTAGGCATTGTTCACTTACCAGTACCTTATGTTCATCTTGAATCCATGCAATATGATAGGGTTTAGGATGCTTCATCCTTTGCAACTTTAGTTTGTACACTAACTCCTCTGAATCGAGATTATCAAAACTGCCACTATTTATGACAACATTACACACCTTATTCTACACCTTACATATTGTTCTAAACAAGTTCTTCTTGTGTATAGACTCCTCTTGTTCTCCATGATATAGGATCCTCCTATTCATCGAGGTTTCACCTTCCTTTGCTTGATTGTTGTTCACTAAACCAAAAAGGCTCTATGCGCTACTTTACCACATTTAAAACAAGTGCCACTGAACTTCATTCTTTCACCACTTCCTTTCCCTTCATTCTGATAGGAACTCCTATCACTCCTCCTATACTAATCAGTGTCCTTAACTTCAAGATCATGTTTACTCTAATCTATATTAGATCTACCTTTACCTCTTTGAAATCTTCCACCTTTGTCTCTTTGTCTTTTCTCATGCCTTCTATTCACCTTCTCTTCGGCCTTCAAGGCCCACTTGTAAGCCCTTTCCACACTCCTAATATGCAACAAGATGATCTCATCTTGAATGAACACCCTCAAACTATTAATATACTTAGAAACTTGTTTAGCCTCATCATCTACATGACCTAATCTGATGTTCAACTTGTAGAACTCTTCAGTATAACCCTTAACACTTAGGTCTCTTTGCTTCAAATTTTGCAACTTTCTAAACAAACTTACGTGATAGTCCTCAGCCAAAAAAAATTCTTTTAATTTGGTCACCATCCTATCCCATGATTTTATCTTGTCTTTACCTCTTCTTTTTTTATCTATCTACAAATTTTCCCACCATAGGGATGCATGTCCTTCCAACTTGGTACAAGCATACTGCACCTTCCTTTCTTCACTAGTCCCTTCAATCTTGAAGTACTTATCCATATTTGTGATCGAATTTATCAACTCATCAGCATCTAGGTTGCAATGATAATCAAGTGGGTTGAAATGAGGTCTCCTATTAACATTAGTTAATTCCCTACTGAATCTTTCCTCTCCTTGATTCAACTCAGTTTGTGCTTCCTATTTATCTCATTCTACTGCTTCATTCTAATTTTATTCATCTCCTTATTCATCACTTGCATCTTGTATATGTTGTCCTCTCCTCTAGGATGTCTCTACTACTTCCAACCTTGCATATATTTGCCTCAAAAAATCCAAAATAGTTGGATCTTCAGGTCGTGCTCCTCCTCTAGCATTTCTCCTGGCCATCTGCACAATCCACAATCGTCGTAGGTCAGATCTTTTCAACTACCACCCCACAAGAAAACCCTAAGGATGCAAATCCTTGCTCTGATACCACTTGATGGAGTTAAGGATGGAGAAACCTCAAAATATCAGTCTAATCCTTGTAGCCAACACATCACAACATAAACAGCAAGAACAACAAGCCAACAATGAGAAAATGAGAGATCATCCTTTGATTATGATCGATGAATCAATTACAGTTGATCTACAACATGTAGTCTCACATGAAATACATAAATGCATGATTAGATAAAAATATATATTAACAACCCTAGCCAAGATATGCTAGATAATCTTATGAAAAAATCTATTATCCCATGGGAACAAGTCCATAAGCTTAAATAACAATTACAATCATTGGTTGGCCTAGAAAAGATCATATTTCCCAATAATTGGGAAAATGTGTTATAACAAATAGGTCAACACCCAAATCATCTAGAACAACCTCCAATAAGAGAAATAAGAGATGCGATCATAGAGATAATTTGGCCTCAAATGTGTTGACAGGACTTTGTGACCGGGTCCACCAACAGATGTAAGTTGTCACCGGGTACTGGGGTACTGGCCAACTTCGCCTGTAAAGGTTGTCTAGGGAATAAATTCTCTGGACCTTCAAGCATGTGAGAGTCAGGTCCCGACAGTGCAGGGGCTTAGTTGGGAGTGTGACTATTTTTGTTTGGGGGGATAGCTATTTTTCTTCGCTCATCTTCTCCGGGGATGTAGCTAAGTTGGGATTTCCTACAAGCACACGTTAGTTAACCAAATAAACTTCAAAACATAGGCTAGGGTTAGAATTATTCCATCCATTTATATTCATGCAAATACATTTAAACATCAACCATGCTCTAACATACTACACTAAAATACTGAATGCGCACAGAACCATCAGTTCATACATATTCAATAGTGAGGGGAAAAGAAGGTCGTTAATCTACTTTAAAATACCAGAGCAAGGGACATTAGAAACATACGGCACAAAAGAAAGTTAATTTGGAAATCAAAACACTAACAACATCATTGCCAGAACTCTTCCTTCTTCATTAACAGGTTTTCTAGCAAGCACTGGTGCGTACAATAATGGCTCCAAGGGAGCATCTATCTATTGAGAACTTCTAAGAACTAGGGAGCATTGAGCTCTGTAACTACAAGAAATGAAATGTTGAAATGCTATAGTTATGGATTGCAAAATCATCAATTTTGTCAACCTTTGGAATGAGGTCGGACCGATTTGCCCTAAAATTAACCTAACATATCTTTACACTCAACTATAAAATATGATTTCTAGTGGTTGGTACTACCTGCACCACGCTACAACAAACTCAAGAAGAACAGAGGTCTGACATGTCAGAAGAATGAGACAAGAAAAGAGGTATGGAAGAATTGGCCTTGAGAAGAGAGCCAGAGGGAGAATAGAAGAAATCTAAACCCCTAGGGATCAAGACTACATGCCTCATTAATGGAAAAGTGGCTCATTGTCTTCGATGTGCTAGGTGTTATGTTGGAGTGGCACCTTGGGAAGACCACCTGTCAAAACCATCCCTCGAGTTGACGTGCCTTGCTGGGGTCACAGACTTTTTGACACCCTTATTAACTGCCTGATGATGATCGGTCGGCTCTAGGGAACCTGAACGCAAGTCATCAAAAGAATACAAAATTGTGGATCTAGGAGCTTATGCTTTGAAAGAATAATGAATACAAAATACACCCTGTTGGTGAATGTCTCTGGAATCTGGAAAACCTTATTGCTCCTTTCCGTTCTTAAATGCCTCAAGAATTTGATTGATGTCACCTTCATCAATGTCCTTGATGTTTCCCCACCGGTCGCGAATGATTCTGACCTTCTCTTCAAATTCTCCAGCTCCTTCTTTGAATTCATCAACTATCTTAATGGAGTCATGAGCCCAGAGCATCATTTTGGATATTCTTGACAGCTTCCCTCCATTGAAGTCTCTAGCAAACTAGTACCGTGACTCCATTAGCTCATCATACTTACTGAGGATGTAGTCCTCCAGGGTGCACATTCCGATGGTAAAGGGATCAACTTCTGAAACCCTTGTAACAAATCCCTTGTACAAATTTAGTGAATACTTAGTCTCCATGGCCTTTTCTTTAAGGTTTGTGACCAGTTTCTTGCTTACCTCAATCCTGAGGTCAAGTTTGGAGTACTAGACCCGGAGGAAATTGAATGATTCCTCTCCTAAAATTCTTGCCTTAGTAACGGCCTCTTCTCTAGATTTCATTATCTCCGCTAATCCTATTCTCCAACCTTCATATTTTTCTATGCTTTGCTCCCATAGGTGGATGGTAGTGTGTGCCTGGCTCAAAATATGGTGGACTGAGTAAAGATCTAGGAGGGACACATGTAAGAATTGCCTTATGGCCATTATCTTCTTAGCTATCCATCCATCTACAGCCTAGGCCTTCTTCTTCATGGCCCTTAGAGAATCCACATCACCTTGTGCAAGCAGTAATCTAGAGGTGGAAGCCTCCAGGTGGATCTCGGCCAAGGGCTGTGAGAGTTCTGCCAGAAGTGCAAGGAGATTGGCATTGGTTTCTCTTTCCTCCTTCAACTTCTAGGTCTATTTATTGTATCGGGCCTCTATTACTTTGGTGGCCTCCTTCAGCAAGTCTAACTCGCCCTACTTATCTCTCCTCCCCAATGTTACCTCCGTGATAGTATAATCTTTGGGCCTTATCTCTATTGTATCTACATCTTGGGGAGGTGTTGCGATGGTCGCAACCATATTTCCTCCTAGACCAGCCCGGAGGGTATGGACTGTCTCGGCCTTCTTAGGATTTTTGGCCTCTGCATTTTGGGCCATCATCTTGGCCAAGGAGAGAGGAACGCCTATTGCTACCATCAGGGCCTTTCTCTTCCTTGATTCCACTAGCCATTAGGGAGGTTGGGGTGGCTTTGCTGTTAAGACCTGGGCATTGGGATTCCCTTCAGAATCTGGCAGTGCATTCCCAAAATTGGTAGTGTCATCGGGCTCTTTCTCCTTTTCCTATTCCTGTTCCCTTTCTTGTTCTCCGGAGGCCTCAGTGTTCTCTACCATGTTGGCATCTTCCTTCGTGATGTCCAGGGTTTCTTCTCTACCAGTATCAACATCACCTATATTTTCAGGGATTTCCCCATCCTTCTTAGCATCAGGCTAATCAACATGTGTATCTTCAGGAGTTCTGTCCTCATCCTGTTGTTGTTTTTCTTCCTCAGCATCACTTGTCAGGGTATCTTCCTCCATTAGAACATTTTCTGGAGGTGGCTGAGGTATCAACCCAAGATTCAGTGTTTAGGCCACCGTGATTACCTCACCGAATGTACTCTAGGGAATTTGGTCACCCGAGGTAACCAAAGGCATTTGAAGCGTGATGAATGGGGGTACGGTTTCTCCCATGGGTCCAGTTTGCCCAATCATCGGTTTCTCATTTTCTTTTTGCCTTAGTCCATCCTTGGTCTCTTGGGCTGGTGTCTTCTCCCGCTCATCCTACTCCTTTCGCATTTCTTCCCTGACTTCCTACTCTGTGGTAGCTTCTTGCTCCGGGACATTTTTCTCAGCAGGGATCTCTTCTCTTTCCTGAGCGGTGATCTCTTCTACTACGTGATATATATCCTCATGTAGGTTCATGAGCTCATCTGCCCTGAAGACATCATCAAAATTGTCATGTGGGGAGAGGTATCCAAAATATTCTCAAGTTAGGGGGAATCTGAACTGACATCCACTGGGGGTATGTTAGGCATACCGAGGTCTTCATCTATGCTTGGGATGGGGTTCACCTTCTGCTTCTTCTTCCTTTGTAGTGGGACCTTGGTATCCAAAATACTTTTAGACTCTACCTCAATGAAAGTTTGCCTGCTCATCATTGCGGCCAATGACGGGGATCCCGTCAGGCGAGCAGATGCTACTAGAGTTGCGAGGAGGCCCTGGGAAAGTTGTGCGCTTATCTTCTGGCTTGCCAGCCTCGATGCCTCCATTTTTTCTTGTAGTTGTGCCATTATGGGGATCGAAACCTGAGAAGGTACCTTGGCTAGTGTACCCTCTACCTCCTTCCCCTTTCTTATGTTGGGTCCTACGGCTCCAAAGGTCAAAGTGGACCCCCGAACAATTTGTCCTTTTCAGGTACTCTTGGGACACACCCGTGCAAAATACTTATGAATATTTTTCTACAATGGGTTAGCATACTCCCTCAATTGTTAAATCTTATGGGGTGGCCCAATCTACCGGAGGGAGATCCAATTCCCCTACTCTTTGTACAATGGGTCTTCCAGCGGCCCATCATCTGAAAACCCTTCGAAAAACCCCAAAGGTCAAGGACTTTCATCCGGCCTTTGGACATCCACGAATGTTGGCAGGCCCGGAGATCAAAACTGTCCTGGCAATCTGCCCAAAAATCTTTAATATCTTCTTTGTGCGGCGGGGATGCCCCGGGAAGTGCCAAGGCTATCTTACCCAGGGGATCGAAATTGTTTCTGGTATGGTGGAATTCCACTAGTCCCAGACTCTTTAGCTCATTTTTTGCCTCCTTTATTGTGGCCAGACTGCAAGAATAGTTCCCACAAGAAATTGGAAATGGAATGTTACTAACCTTCTTCACTGTGAAGAGGGCATGCAACTCCTGAATTTGTCTACAGAATTCTAAAAGAATGATTCTATCCCTACAATATTGGGCAAGAAGATAGGATTTCTTAGAGAATCCGATCACCCGAATATACATGTGCTACTGGAATTGAATGAAATAATTTTTGTAAGAACTCACTAAGTTCATCGCCTCCTGCGATAACCAGAATCTGGAGTCCCGAGTAAGTGTAAAAATATTTTGGTAAATGAAGGTATCATTTACCCTACAAAAATTTGGGAAACTAAGTTCCCACTGAACCTGGGGATAATGATCCCATGGCATCAACTGGCCTGGCATGTTCCCAAGAATGCCCACTACCTGCAAACCTAGAAAATCCAGTCTTTGTTGGGCCAATGCCTATAGTATGTAAGATGTCATGTGGAACTTTGAATTTTGGAGGACACCTTTCAGTTGTGTGTCCACATGGTTGGTTGTGATAGCCGCCCAATTGAAGGTCTGTTTGTGGGTGGTGGTGCAGTAGAGAAAATAGTACATACATGCCGAGAAATCTTAGGCATGGGGTTCTCCGAAGATCCTGCATAGAAAAATAATTCCCGCTTGTATACATTCCTTGAAATCCCCACGAGGAATCTTCAGCTTCATCTTTTTGTAGTCCCTTTTCGGGGACTTCAGCCACCGAGCGTTGAGATGTTGTCGGGAGAGAAGGGAAGCCTCCTCAAACTCTTTTAATGACTTGGCCTGGGTGGGAATGATGGATCCCTTGAATTGAGGGATCCCCAGCCCTAAAGCAAAAGTGGCAGCGTCCAGACAGACAATAGTTGCTGGATAGTGTAGTGGTCAGGGATTGGCGAGCAAGACAACCTGGGTGGGGGCATTATAGAGCATCACGAGTTGGAGTATCAGCTCTAGTGAGGTGGAGCAAAAAATTACAGGCACAAATTTGCATAATTGGTCTCCAAATCATTCAGGAAAGTATAATTTGCATTTTTACATTATTTGATATTTCCTTTCTTTTAAAATTTAATTTTTATGAATGCCTTAATATTTATTATTTCTTCATATTCATGCTCCCGAAGAATAAAATATTTTATCATAATGTTTGAAATACATTTATATTCTTGAAAACAAAAAGAAATAAATTTAAAAGTAAAATATTCATTTTGAATAAACGAGTGGCGATCGGGAGTTGAAAACTCAACCTCTCAAGCCAACCCTTTTTACTACCTAACTACCCATTCCTCCCTCCCTAACCAATTGTCCTATTGTATTCCTTGGGAATATGGGTAGAAGAAAAGGGATAGATTTAGATTATTTTCTAAAATGAAATATCTTGATAAGGTAATTCATTTTGGAAAGTGTTATTTTATTTTGAAATTATTTTAATGTCTGGGGCATGATTTTAGATTTTATCTTACTAATTGGATTTTTGTACTTTGATAATTAAAAGAGGATACCTTCGATTATATGTTTAAACCTATTTGGTATTTTTCTTATATTATCAAATACATTTACATGCATTACAAAGAATGTT
>MU224969.1:309189-349575 GCA_018584345.1 Thuja plicata
TGAAAAGGTGTGTCTTTTCACGAGAAACCTTTGAAAAGGATATTTATATTAAATCATTTGAAATCAAAAAATAACATGACAATAGGAGGAAAACTCCGGCAACTACGGATTTTGAACCATCATATAAAAAATTTCAAATGTCATATGAGATAAGTTGTTTTATGCTTATTTGAGGTTATATGTTATTTGTTTTCAGTTATTTTTTCAGATACTCTGTGTATCAGGGTGTTCTACTGTGTTCTATTCCCTGATTTATTGATTCAAAGTTAATATATGCAATTCGAATATCAATTGTATGGTCTGTGAGCTTACAATTGTTCTTGACGGTCTCTTAATTTGAGTTAAACTTGATAGGATTAATTGCGTAAATTGTTTTGAATTGCGAATCAAGCGGAAGCCTGTAGGATGATAGTCTTGCTTTATAGAAGTAAGTTTTCTTAAAACTATCTCTAATTATACATAGTATTGGAAGCATCTGACTCTATAACCCAAATTTTCATTAGGCACTGATCTTATTTCGTTTGAAAATTGTTATTTGGTTCTTCTTTGTAGTTTATAAATAAATCTGATTTCTTTCTTTATAAGCATTAGCAATTAGGTTTTAGTGATAATTCAATTTTAGTTTAGATTTCAAAAAATATAGTTATTAGGAGATTATATCATTTTCCTCCAAGGATTTTTACCCCTTTGGAAGGAATTTTGTTTGTCTGTGCATGCATTTGTGCAGCATAGGGCACTTGTGAATTCGGGCCTACCAGCCTTGGCTCAATCAAGCCAGAATTGCAGAGGCACTAGTGTGTGCCTGTCAGTTGGTCAAAAATGGTCCATCATTTTTGAGCACCAACAAATTGGCGACTCTGCTGGGGAGCAATATCTGTGAAAGATATTTTCAGAATTTCTGGTCAAGATAGTGAATTGTGACAGTTTAGTCAACTCTGCTAGAGATAGAACTCAGAATCAGTTGTATGATTTTATCCTTCTTATGAAGAAGGTGGTGACTCTATATATAATTTTTTGTATTTCTGCTGAGCACAAGCAGGAAAAAATATTTTCCTCAAGGCATTTGAGGTGGCGACTCCGTGTGTCAGAAGTTTTCAATTTCTCTATTAAGGGAGAGAACCTGGAAGGAATGAATATTTGGCCTTTAGTTAGTAATAGAAGCTTTATTACATGATGTTTAAGAAGATTTTCAGAAGATTTTTTATTCCCATTGAGCCTTTGGATCTCAAAAAATTTCAATGCAGTACTAATTTATCAAAGCTTGCACAAAAGGTGCCTGATTTTTATGGAGATGAACCAGCTCTTGATCATTTAGATGATTTTCATATGTTCCTTGATGATTACGAAATTGATGTCGAAGGTGATGCCATGAAATTATTTTCCTGGTCACTAAAGAATAATGCAAGGGAAAAATATGAATCATTACCTTCACAATACATTTCATCATGGATATAGTTTGAAAAATGGTTCCTTGATGTATTCCATGATAGGGATGAATCATCTATATCTCCCTTGGATGCATTTATTAATTTAGAATGGTATGATAATGAAAATATGGTGAGTTTGTTTATAAGGATGATTGATATTTTACGTGAAATACCTTGTGATATTAGCCCTGTTTTTTAAACAAAATATACAATTTAGGAGTAACTCGTGATCAGGTAAAGCTTATTCTTAAAATTGTATACGAAGATGTAATAGAAGAAAATGAGAAAGTTACAGAAGGGGCACAAAAACCTAATGATATTCTAGATTCAGATGAACAAGAAATTTTGGATCGGATGGAAGAAGATCCCATCCAAGAAGAGACTTGTATAAAAATGAATTCAAATGAGTTCAGTAATGAAGAGGAACATTTTCTCAGTTTAGAGGAAATTTCAGACTTATTAGATATGGAGTATAAAAAGTATGTCCAGAAAAATGGTCATAATTTTCTATCAAATTCCCTGAATGAAAAAATTAATGGGCTAATGCACAGTCAAGCTAGATTTGATAAAACAAATTATTATCTCCAGGAGGATAAAATGTCAGAGGAATATATACACTGTGATAGGAAAAGTGTCTGAGAATCATTTTAAATTTTTTTCAAATCTTCAGTATAATAAAGCTCCACAAAAATGTGAAGAAATGATCCACAAATGTGACTCATTTTTTAATCCATTATGTGAGAAAGAGCCACATATAGTGCGCACAGTAGATGAAGTTCAAGAGGGTAATACATGCATAATGTTGTGGCGAGTATGTTGAAGAAAATGCACCTAGAAATGATTTCAATTCTTTTTCAAATCTAATATATGGTGAAATTATAAAGGGGAATAAGAGTATAACATATGAAATGGAAAAAATATCTCAGCATAATCCTCTCGAAAATAATTTTTCATATGATAGTGATAAGATGTCTTTTAAACGTGAGATTACAATATCAAGAATACAATATGGTTCAAGTAACCATAGTTATGGATTCTTTGAGGAATTGATGGGTGAAATAAATAATCACATCTATGACGTTGGAAGATTAAATCATTACTATGATGATCATATTCTGATAGGATCTACATTTGACAGTAAGGTTGATTTTGAAAAAAATTCAAAAGAAGAAGGATGTAGCGGAATTATGGGGTTTCTTAATCAACATTGGGAAAATAGTTACAAAATTACAAATCCGGAAACCAGTGAATATGGGTTAACCAGATGATATCAATGGAGTACATTCATGGAAAATATTTTGAAATAGTGAAGGGCGAAATAAAGAGCAGTTTAAATGGTGAAGAAGATGATTCTAGAATATGCATATTGTTAAATGACTAAAATCGTGTTTATGACAGAGGTAAGGTTTTTATTTTTCCGGAATAGGTAAGTATATTTTTGTTTTGTCATTTTCCAAATATGAAAACTTACATTAATATTAAATTGTAAAATCTTTACAAATTTTGCATTGTATATATTATGATATTGCATTATTTGACAATTACATTGTGCATAAAGTTTAATAGTTGTTATATTAGCATAATATAATGAAGCAATTGGAAGGAAATAAATTTATTTTTCTTATTGTTCAAAATGAATCACGTTTTTTCTGTTTAGGCGATGATTTGAGGTTGTTTTTAAGCTGAAAATGATTGTTTAAACATCTAAAAAGGTTCCAAGAGCTTTCTCTATGAATAAGGAGTGATTTTTTCACATTTTTTCATGATTTTGAGATGCCTGCAGCCTCAAAAACGCCCAAATTTGCAAAAATGGCTAATAAATTTTATAGCAGCAAGTGAATTGTGCTTACATAAAATATAAGCATTGCAACAGAAATTAAATGCAAAGGAGTGTTTAACAATTCTGGATACAAACATTCCAATATTTTTTATTAAAAATATCTAAGAACATGTAGTTGGTTGCAAAGGTTTCCAGACAATTGGAGAATACTTGACTGCTGCTATGATGGATTTCAATCCCAATCAGTATGAAAATTGGGCAACGGTTGCTGATGGAGCAAATAAACTTTTGAACTAGCAGCTCACTCCCCTAGTTTTTCAAAATATCAATTGAAGAAGGTGGACGATGTAGAGAAGAGGTTGGCTGCCATTCAAAATGCTTGATTGATGTTGCAGTAATCAAAGCAGGTGCCAACATGAATAGGATTGGACAGCTTGGTGTGGGATCATGCTTTGGCATCTAATAAAGCCATTTAATAGTGAGACTGTTGTACTATGTTCAAAGCTAGATAATGTATTTCGCAGCCTTAATTGTTTGAAGTAAAGCACTTGAATGTACCTTTAAGCAAATGTGAATGGCTCTATATAACCCATCATCTGCCATATGAGCATAATCTGGCAAAATTTTTGCAATGGCAATGATCTTTGACAGCTTAGATTTGCATCTAGTGCTATTTTTGCAAGGAAGACCTAACGCTAGAACTCATCGGGCATCAGTCTAGCGGGTTTCATGCTTGCCCACTACATAGTAGCTATGAGGATGAAGTAAAATATTTTTGCATACCCAAGAGGTAATACATTTCAAACAAAACGTATAAACATTTGAGGTAAGTATTTCTTTCATTATTTTGGCATAACTTATTTTATATAAGAAATATTATGTTTTCCCTACAGTTTTACAATTTATAATTTTAGCTAAGGGGGAAAATATATTTTAGGGAGGTTCCCTAAATGACTGTATTTAATGCATCATGATTTGAACTTAGTAGTTTTAATATCTTATATATCTTCAAGTTAGTTTGTTGCTCAGTTGTCTACTCTCCGAGAGAATGTTGGATTCTCGTTGTGCCGATGTATGGACACACATCCCCCAACTGGAGCCACTGGTGGAGCCGATAATTACAGGCACAAATTTGCATAATTGGTCTCCAAATCATTCAGGGAAGTATAATTTGCATTTTTACATTATTTGATATTTCCTTGCTTTTAAAATCTAATTTTTATGAATGCCTTAATATTTATTATTTCTTTATATTCATGCTCCCGAAGAATCAAATATTTTATCATAATGTTTGAAATACATTTATATTCTTGAAAACAAAAAGAAATAAATTTAAAAGTAAAATATTCATTTTGAATAAAAGGGTGGCAATTGTGAGTTGAACACTCAACCTCTCAAGCCAACCCTTTTTACTACCTAACTACCCATTCCCCCCTCCCTAACCAATTGTCCTATTGTATTCCTTAGGAATATGGGTAGAAGAAAAGGAATAGATTTAGATTATTTTCTAAAATGAAATATCTTGATAAGGTAATTCATTTTGGAAAGTGTTATTTTGTTTTGAAATTATTTTAATGTCTCGGGCATGATTTCAGGTTTTATCTTACTAATTGAATTTTTGTACTTTGATAATTAAAAGATGATACCTTCGATTATATGTTTAAACCTATTTGGTATTTTTCTTATATTATCAAGTACATTTACATGCATTACAAAGAATGTTCCTATGTCATGGTTTTATTATGTTGATACATTATTAACTAGTAAAATTAAAATAAATAAATTTTGATATAGGGATCATTTTTGGAAATTTGAAAACATTATTAAATATAATGAACCCTAAATTTAAAATTTATTAAAAGTTATCTAATATTGGATTTTGTGTGCAGGAGTTTTACATTATAAGCATGTGGATTATCAAGCCAATTATCCGAAGATATGACAATTTCTATTTGTAATGCTGGAAATATTTTTCCTCAAACCATTTATATGGTTAATATTGTAATTTGTAGGGTTAATTATATGATTAGGTGTTTGTGAAAAGGTGTGTCTTTTCACGAGAAACGTTTGAAAATGATATTTATATTAAATTATTTGAAATCAAAAAAGAACATGACAATAGGAAGAAAACTCCAGCAACTACAGATTTTGAACCATCATATAACAATTTTCAAATGTCATATGAGATAAGTTGTTTTATGCTTATTTGAGGTTATATGTTATTTGTTTTCAGTTAGTTTTTCAGATACTCTGTGTATCAGGGTGTTCTACTGTGTTTTATTTCCTGATTTATTGATTCAAAGTTAATATATGCAATTCGAATATCAATTGTATGGTCTGTGAGCTTACAATTGTTCTTGTCAGTCTCTTAATTTGAGTTAAACTCGATAGGATTAATTGTGTAAATTTTTTTGAATTGTCAATCAAGCGGAAGCCTGTAGGATGATAGTCTTGCTTTATAGAAGTAAGTTTTCTTAAAACTATCTCTGATTATACATAGGATTGGAAGCATCTGACTCTATAACCCAAATTTTCATTAGGCACTGATCTTATTTCGTTTGAAAATTGTTATTTGGTTCTTCTTTTTAGTTTATAAATAAATCTGATTTCTTTCTTTTTAAGCATTAGCAATTAGGATTTAGTGATAATTCAATTTTAGTTTAGATTTCAGAAAATACAATTATTAGGAGATTATATCATTTTCCTCCAAGGATTGTTTACCCCTTTGGAAGGAATTTCGCTTGTTTGTGCATGCATTTGTGCAGCATAGGGCACTTGTGAATTCAGGCCTACCAGTCTTGGCTCAATCAAGCCAAAAGTATACAGGCACTAGTGTGTGCCTGTCAGTTGGCCAAAAACGGTCCATCATTTTTTAACACCAACATGGTGCTTGCACCGAGCAAGGGAAATTTGTAACTTTGATAATTCCGGAGGTGGCCATATGTCTAGCCAGAACAACTTCGTCAGCTTTTAGTTTGCATATGGCTTGAACCAAGCCCTGCATCTCAGCCCAAATTTTGGGCTATGTGTCTGTTATCTCTTTCACCTTGGATTCCACCTTGGACCCTACGATAACACCCTCCCTCGGGTATTTTGAAGTCAGTGGTAGCTTGGCCAGCATATTTTTGGTCTTAGTCTTTGTAGCTGCCTGAGTGGAGGTAGTAGGTAGATCTGGGCTATAGGTAGATCTGGGCTATTACTTCAGACATTTTGATCGAACTATCTTCAACCTGCAAGACCAGAGAACCGTCAATACTTGATATGATAAAACTAACTTTAAGGACATTGGGGAATTCGTCACCATTTTGCACCTGCCCAAAAATGTGTTAGCATGCATCAAAATCCCAGAATGGTGAAATTAACATGGGTTGGATTCTAATAAGCACCCGGAGCTCCAGGGTATTGGACCAAGTAACAAAAATATAATGAAGACCTAGGGGCTTCTCAGCACCTAGAGTCTGGAAGAACTAGTCGTTATCGACATGACCGGCAGTAAGTCGTACTTAGCTGACATGGGTCATCACATGGCCACGTGAAAGGCAATGTAATGGAATTAATAGCAACAAGTGGGCTGATAGGGGGGAATTAAATGTCATATGGGATGGGATTTGAATTCCCACTCATGGGAAAGTAATCCCGCCATCAAGGTGACATGACAAAGGAGAGAGAAAGCTACCATGGCTCAAACCAGCGAGGTGTCAAGTTTGAGTCGTGTTGAATGTCTCTCTAACGAGCTTAACAGATGGTTTGGATGTGATAAAGCACGACGATCTCGATGCAATAGAGGGATATACATGAGAATATACACCTAATATATAGAGGGTTGAAGCACTACGAAGGCCAAAGCACAACCCGCAGGCTGATCGCAAAACAAATGATATATATACAACTATAAATAGTTAATTACATAGCGTATAGAATATACAGAGGCACCTAAAGCTATTCTATGACAATGTACAACTTATACATTAAATTACAACTGCACAGAGGGTGGACAACCCTCTTATCAAAGCCAACCCACCAATGGGAGGCGACAAAAAAGTAGAACCAAAGATGGGAACGAAAGCGAAACAAAAGAAAACAAAATAAAGAAAACAAACAAAAACTAGCAAACTAGGAACCAGAGAAAGAAGAGTCGAAGGCTTACCAAGAAAGATGGGGGAAGCAAGAAAGATGAGCATGGGAGGTGCTCTGCAAAAAGTTCACCTTCAAATGACCACGCAAAAGCACTGCAAATCACTGTTCAATTAACCACTAAGCATAGGGAGTAATTTATTGTTTAATTGCTTTAATCGCCTTTAAAATCACTCTGAGTGCTCTAAGTATTTGATCATGGTAAATGTGAAAATGAAAGGTAACTTCTATTTATACCCTAGGGTAAAAATGTGTTACATTTTTTCCACAAAATCTGGGACAAGCAAAACTCCAGACTCTGGGCCTGGGGATTCCATGCAACCATACCTTCTTGCAAAAGAAGACATGATGGCAGAGAATCCTGGAGTCCAAAATCTGGCTGACTCAAAAGAACAAACAAACTCTAGGACCGGTTCCCAGAGACACAAGAAGGCAAAAACAAAAGAAAGAAAACCCTCATGGAAGAAAATATCAGAGGGAAAACAAAGAAAAACAAGAAACCAAAGGAAAGAGCCAAAGCAAAAAGGGGGACCCAACATTTTGCCTACAAAATGTAGGGATGGGTATGCAGGGCATAAAAAATGGCGACTATCTCAGATGGATGCCTTAGTGCATTTGAGAACTTCATAATCTCTAGTTAGAAAAATGGGAATAAATCTTTACCTGGAGCATTCTACTTGCAAAGCGCAGGGCGTCTGAGAAATTCCAACCCATCAATGATTCAATCTTTTGGTCTTTTGTCAGCTGTGAAGTGTGTTCTTTGAAAGAAAACCAAGCCGATGACCTCTGAGAAAAGAAGAGAGGAGGCACTAAGCAAATCAAACCAAAGTCATCCTATCTTGCACGTTTCCCCTGGATATCAAAATTCTCTATTCTTCAGTTCTTTCTTTTCTTTTCTTTTCTGAATGGAAAGGTGGTACTTCTTTCACCGTAAACATTAAGCTTAGCTAAATTTTAACAACGGTATCCTTTCACCTTGCCACCCACTTTTAAATGAAGAATAGGAGAGAATGTTCCAGACCCAAGATATTTTAATGATTTCCAGACTTGGTCAATCAACCAGTAAAAACGATCTGCCTTCGAGATGTCTGATTACTTGCTTCTTGAATTTTTTGTTAACCGATGTTTGGACTGTCAAGATGTGAATCAGATGAAGATCACTCGTAACCTTTTACCATACTTACAAAATAAGTTCAGAGTGCGGACAAATTCCACCATGCTAACAATAGATTCCAAATCCACTAGAATGCATAATGTATCATTCCAAAGACTAGATGTTATGCAAAGCATACCAGTCTACAAAATGCAGGAAACATGCTGGGAACCCGGAAGACAAAAGGAAACAAAAAAAAAAGGACAATGCACAAAGGAAAGGCGGCCCCAGAGGAAAGCCAAAAAACTATTTATAAGGTACTCTAAACGGAGCACCGGGAAAGATATTTACAAGCAAGAGATATACATATAGTACAACTTTGGGCAAAATCATCACCTACCTTACTCAAAGTAGTGTTTGAGGAACTAACCATTGATAGGAAATGGGACAGCTTCCTTGGTCATAGTGTTGAGGCTATAAGTATTTTCCCCACAGATCTCAGATATCAGGTATGGTCCAAGCCAGAGCCGCTGGAACTTAGTGTGCTTCCCCTTCTTTTCCTAGGCCTTGTCCCAGAAGAGAACCAGGTTGAAAGGTGAAAGGCCTTATACTGGGCTCTTCTATCAAACCATCATTTTACTACTGCTTGATGACGCGCAAAATGTTCAAGGGTTGCGTCTCTTTTTTCTTCCATTTGTACCAGGTTCAAAAGCTGAACTTCCACAATGTTGTCCCGATTGCTGAATTCCTACATAAACTATAAAACTAGGATCTACAAATTGATGGGGAATATTGGATTCTAGCCATAAACCAAATGGAATGGGGATGTCCTTAGGGCTGCCTTTATTTGGATGAAATTCACCCAGAGGGAGAATCTAAGCTTTTGGTGCTAGTCCTAGGGGTTCTGTTCTAACAGATGTTTGATCACCTCAAGTAGATTTTTGTTGGTTGATTCAGCAACACCATTACCCTGGGGGTAGTAGTTTCTGGAGAACTTTAGAGTGATCTTTCTGTCATAGGTCCATTCAAGTAATTGCACCAAAGAAAAATTCAGACCATTATCACATACTATAGAAAATGGCATTCTAAATCTTGTGACTATGTTTTCTTGCAAGAATTTTATAACTACGTCTGCAGTGTTGTTTTTACAAGGAATCACTTCAGACCACTGGGTGCAGTAATTGGTAGCAGTAAAAATGTACTGGTGGTTGGTAGATGAGTTGGGGTTGATTTCCTTGATAAAGTCAAATGCCCATTGGGTGAAGGGTCTAGCTTTGAAGACTGGTTGCAAAGGCATGGCCAGGTTCCGCTCATGATGTACCGTTGTTTGACAAGTATGGCATCTCCTAACGTGAGTGTAGACATCTTTAAAGATACAGGGCCAGTAGTATCTAGCTCGGAGGATCTGATGGGCAGTGGCATCAGCTGAGCCATACCTAGTTCCAAACTTCCCGTGAAATTCTTCGATCATCTTCACAGCTTGGAACCTATCTATGCATCGGAGGTATACCCCTTCATAATTCCTGCGAAAGAGAATTCCATCCTTGATCATGAAGTGTGTGCTCTTCAGTCGCAGGGTGCGACGTTTTTTTGGGGGCAGCCCCTCCAGGCATTTTTTGTTCAATAATAAGTATACCAGATCGGTATACCACAGATCTTGAGTAATAGACTCCACTGTATATGTTTGGCATTCAATGTTGGGAGTCTCCTCTGCCATCTCTCTACATAGTCCCTGGCCTCAGACTATCTTCATGGGTTGTATTTCCAAATCATACTCTTGGAGGATGGCCATCCATTTCCCCCTTCGTTCACCCAATTCACTCTATAGGAGAAGAGACTTAACAGCCTGGTCTGGGATGACAGCGTGCACTTTGCTCCAGAGAATGTAATGCTAGATTTTCTTCATGGCGCGGACGAGAGAAAAGGCCTACTTTTCCAAAGGCAAATACCAAACTTCGGCATTCTTAAAGGGGGAGCTCATAAAAGCTATTGGTTGTTCTTCCCCTTCAACCTTCTGGGTCAAGACTGTCGCAGCAGAATGTGGCGAAGCAAAGGAGTATATGTGAAAAGGGAGGGAATAATCTGGACTAGCCAAGACTAGTGCCTCCATAATCTTTTGTTTGATCTGGGTGAATGTCCGCTTTGCTTCAGGACTCCACTCAATCTTCATATCTTTCTTCATCATCTCATTGAGTGGCTTCACTATCTCGGTGAATCCAGTGATGAACCGCCGGACAAAATTTATCTTTCCGAAGAAAGATCTCATTTCCTTCTTGTTGTCAAGCATCTGTAGATTTAGCAGTGCTTCAACTCTCTCAGGGTCGATGGATATACCCTTCTCAGAGACAATATGCCTAAGAAGCTTCCCATCAGTGACCCTGAATATACATTTCTTAGGGTTGAGGGATATTCCATACCGGTGACATCTCTTGCAAATTTGGGCGAGGTAGGCAGAGTGATCACGCCTGTCCTGGGAAAAGGCGGTCAAATAATCCATGTAGATGATTATGCACCGGTTCACTAGGCCTTTGAATGCAATGTCCATAGCCTTATGAAATGTGGCCCCTGCATTGATTAGGCCAAAGGGCATCCTCTGGTATGCAAATGTTCCCCACTTGGTGGTGAACATCATTTTGTCTCTATCTTCATACTTAACCATGACTTGGTTATACCCAGAGCACCCATCCAGGAAGGACATCATTTGTGATCCATTCATGATTTGCAATACCTCATCCAACGAGGGGAGAGGGTGATTATCCTTCTTAGATTACTTGTTTAAATTTTGAAAATCCACGCAAAGACAGATCTTGCCACTTTTCTTCCTCATAGGGACGAGGTTGGAAACCCACATAGTGTGCCAGATAGGAAAGATAATTTGTGCTGACAATAGTTTCTGAACCTCCTGATGAATTAGAGGCTTGATCAGTGGGTTGACTAGTCTTTTCTTTTTCCAAAAGGGCTTAGCATAAGGTTTTAGTAGGATGGTATGGGTCCTGATGGATGTGTCATAGGTCTTAAAATCCTCATACCCCCATGCAATTACATCAATGTATTCTCAGAGAACCGTGAGAATCTTCTCCTTCTCCTCAAGGGAGCAGGAGTTGCCAATGTGTACCAATTTTTCTTCACCGGCCTGGCCGATGTTAACTTTCTTGAATTTTCCTCCCTCAGAGGAGGATGTTACCTTTTCCTAGCCCTGAGGGTCTGAGTCAAAGATTCATTCTATTGCTACCATCCCCTTAGGGATGGTGTTGGTTGGAAATTCTATGATCCCATCATCTTCTTCACCCTGTCCAGTACCTTTGTGATCTCTTTCTTCCACTATTTGGTCTTCGAAAACACCAACATTGGCCATGAAGGCCAGAATATGTTGGTCATCCTCAAAGACCTAAAAGTGGGTGATATTGTTTGGAATGGATAGGGTGGGGACCATCTCAATGGAGAATTTTTTACAGTCAGGAGCCAGCCATTGGCTCAAGAGTGCTGGTAGATACAGCAAGGGAATCCAAAACGTAGTTTCTTTTCTGGAGAATGAGTTCAATGCCAAAGGCATAAAAATATTTGATGTGGCTCCATGCCCGATTGCGGTATGTGGCCAGCCTTTTATCATGACAAGTGTATTAGCTCTGGACCTTCTTAACGATCAACTCTGAATCACCCAGTGCCTAGAGGTGAGTGATTCCCTTTCTTAGTGCAAATAGGAGTCCAAGGACCAAGGCCTTGTGCTCTGTGATGTTGTTTGTGCATTTGAACTGCAGCCTAAAAGATGCAATGAATGATTTCCCCCACGGGTTGATCAATTCCACTCTGGGCCCACAGCCTTGTTTAGACTGGGACTTGTCAAACTTCAGGGTCCACAAGTCATTGTTCATTTTCGGGGGTTGGGAAGGCAAAGTGGCCTTTGGATTATTCCTGGGAAGGTTGGGAGGAGTTTCCTTAGACGCTGATGGTATGTGGGTGAGGTTTTCCTTTGGAGAAGTGTGTGGCTGGGACTCTTGGACTAGCGGCACCATGGGGATACCACCAGAATGATTGTTGGGTCCAGGCAAATCCACTTCATGTTTCTTCTCCCATAGGGCATTGATGTGACAGGTAGCAGCGGCAATGCAAGGTTCACACTCTAGTTCTGAATGTTGCTCATAATGCACCCAGCACCAAGTGTTAGACAAGAGTGTAGTGGGGGTTGCTGCGATACCCCGTGAGTTAATCTCACCACTTAGTTTTTTGTCCAGGTCTTGCATTCTCTGAGAGACTATGAGATCCTCCCCGAGGGTGAAATCAAATGTCAAGATTTCTAGGGGTCGGTACACCCTAGGAGAAGTCTCAGAGAAGAGGAATTCATTCACCCTCCCGACTTCAGTGAGGGCCTATTTCATCTTGGGATCACTTTCTACCCAAATCTGGTTAGGCTCTCCCTCCTAGGGGAGCCACAAGTGGGAAAAGTCAATGGGAAAAGTCAATGGAGAAATACTTGTTAAGGGACTTGGACCAATTCTGACTCAATAACATCATGTAAGTCTCTAGGATGTCCACCACTTGGATGTTAATTATGCTTGTTATCTGGTGGTCTTGGATGAGCTGAATCTAGACGTTCTTTAGTTCACCTACCATTTTCACAGCAGTTTTGTCTAGCTGGACTACTGCGCCTTTGGATGGAGTGGGATGTAGTTTGAGCTTCTGGCATATTGATAAGGGCATGACATTGCCTGAAGCACCCGAATCTACCAAGCAATTATGTAGGTTCTTCCCTTGTATGTTTAAGCCTAGTAAGAAGGGAGGATCCTTAATGTTTCCCCAAAAGATAGCCGCGTTGGCATCATCAAAAGTGACAGTTTTGGGTGGGCGACTGACAGCTTTTGGGTTTCCCAAGAGATTCAAAAGAGACTTCCTCTGCTCGGGAAAGTTCAACAAAACCTCCATCAAGATCATGGAGATGGTAGTTCTTTCCAATGCCTTTGCGATATCAAACCTCCTCCTGGGGTATTGTTGGCTTCCCTCGGCCAGATCCTTAGCTTGGTTAGAGCTAGACCCATTCAGGGGAAGGAGCGATCAGTTGTGTTGTCCCGGGGAGGGGTGTCTTTGGGAGGTGTAGGCATGTAAACTGGTCCTTTTCCAGCCTAATTCTGAGTGTTGTAGGGAGTCCATGGGTTGGTGAAGGCATTGGCCTCAAAGGTTAGAATAGATTCATTAAAGAACCCCTATAGTTTGGGTTCTTCTTCATCTTCTTTGTCTGCTCCAAAGAAGATGGTCTCATAGGTGAAGGCACCATGAGTGGGCTCTTGTATGGGAGGTTCCGGGGGAGTAGGATTAGTAGTTTGTTGTCTATCTAGCTGGGAGATCATGATGACCTTCTCCTATGTGGCACAGTTCACCTCAGAATGAGAGCCAGTGTTGTGCAATCTGCACCAATTAGTCAGGGGTTGGAGTTCTACGACTGGCGTGAAATGGGAAGGTCCAGCACTACCTTGATTGGTATTTTGTTGGCCAGAGAAGACATTCCCTCTCTAAGAATTGGTGTTGTGGGTCGCCAAAGACCCCACCTTCAGCTGTCCCATGTCCACAGTCAGTGAGGACAATAGTCACTGGAGGGATTCAACCTCGGCGGATAGCTAGGTGTTCACGTCACAGTGTAACGGCTACTATTGTTGGTTCCTAGGGAAGGCAGTAGAAGCTACTAGAGTCAAGAGTAGCAATCCTCCAGCCATGGATGACTAGAAGAAAGGCACTTTGATAGGCTATATCAGCGGTTGTGTTTGTTGCGGCTGGTTCCAGGGAACAAATTCTAGACCTAGTATTGTCTGGGCTTGCGATGGGTATACGTACCAGGCCTGCTAGTCTATCAGTGGTGGTGAGGGATTCATGGCCATCATAGGGGCACCCATTGCTTTATTGGGGTTGTATCCCCCAGTGTAAGAAGTTTCATCGAGTATCATGTTGAAAGGCATGCTCTCCCCAATCTCGCTTAGAGATTTGTTCAGACCGCGGGACAACTCCAAGACTAGGTTGTAAACCTTCGCCAGAGTATCCTGGTCAGTGGGGGCGGTAGTTCTCCATAGGAGAGTGGCAATGAAAGGGTCCATTGTGTTTAGGTATTGTCTGGATGGTCACTTTCAGGGATGGGATGAAAGGAACCTGCACCACTTCAAGGCACGTTGGAAATGATGGTTGAATGCTACAAGGGGTTCATTCAATTCCTTCCTAATGGAGATGAATTGGTTATGGGACCATGCTGGGTCCACATGTACATGGAAGGCAGTCAAGAAGGCATCCTCCATATCCTTCCAAATATTGATGGAGTTGGCGAGCAGGTTAAGGTACCAGTTTGGCTCGTTCTATCCCAAGGATAGAGGGAACATCCGGGTCACAACGTCTTGATGTTGGATTCAGTGTCGATTCATGGCATCTTTGTATGCTTGTAGATGATCTTCAACGGTTCATGAGCCTAAGTTCTCATATCAGGGGCATATCTTTTCTGGGTGTGTAGGAAGATTGTTGGTTGCACCCAAAAATTGTCCCATTGGGAACCCGGTGTTACCGAAGAACGCAGCCATCAGGGGTGTTGGATTTTGGCTAGAGTGAGTGTTAATCTTTGAGGTTGTTTGGGAGACTTGGGTATTCTAGGATGTAGTAGATCCCCAGGCAATGTTGGCTAGCTTGGCTTTTGGGGTCTGCTTCTTTCAAGCGGGAGGCTCAAGTTCAACAAACCTTCCAAAATTGGGGGCTGATCTAAGGATTCTTTCAAATCAGGTGGGTGAAAATTATCCAATCCCACTAAAGGTCTGCTTCCTAAAACTATGGCTTGGGGAATCCTTAGGCAGTGTAAAATCTAAATCTTTAGAAGGGGACAAGCTCATGCCCTCCTTCTAGCACTAGTTTCTTTTGACAGGACTTTGTGGCTGTGTCAGCCAACAGATGTAAGTTGTCACCGGGTATCGGGATACCAGCCAACTTCGCCTGTAAAGGTTGTTTGGGGAATAAATTATCTGGGCCTTCAAGCACATGAGATTTGGGTCTTGATAGTGTGGGGGCTCAGTTGGGAGTGTGACTATTTTTGTTTGGGGGGATATCTAGTTTTCTTGGCTCATCTTCTTCAAGGATTTAGAAAAGTTGGTATTTCTCGCAAGCACGTGTTAGTTAACCAAATAAAATTCAAAACATAGCCCAGGGTTAGAAGTATTTCATCTACCTATAGTCATGCAAATACATTTAAAACATCAACCATGCTCTAACATACTACACTAACATACTAAATGCGCATAGAACCATCAGCTCATACATATTGAATAGTGAGGGGAAAAGAAGGTCGTTAATCTAATTTAAAATATCAGAGCAATGGACATTAGAAACATACAGCACAAAAGAAAGTTAATCCAGAAATCATAACGCTAACAACATCATTGCCAAAACTCTTCCTTCTTCGTTAATAGGTTTTCCCTGGGGATTGAGGCTATATGCCTCATTAATGGAAAAGTGTCTCACTATCTCTGATGCACCAGGTGTTATGTTGGAGTGGCACCTTGGGAAGACCACCTGTCAAAACCATCCCTCAAGTTGACATGCCTTACTGGGGTCACCCACTTTCTGACACCCTTATTAACTGCCTAATGATGACTGGTCGGCTCCGGGGAACCTAGATGTAGGTCATCAAAAGAATACAAAACTATGGATCTAGAACTCTAGGATCTGGGAGCTTATGCTCTGAAACAATAATGAATACAAAATACACCTTGCCGGTGAATGTCTCTGGAATTTAGAAAACCTTATTGCTCCTTGTCATTCTTAAATGCCTCAAGAATTTGACTGATGCCACCTTCATCAATGTCCTTGATGTTGCCCTACCAGTCGTGAATGATTTTGACCTTCTCTTCAACTTCTCTGGCTCCTCCTTTGAATTCATCAACTATCTTCACGGAGTCATGATCCTGGAGCATCATTTTGGATATTCTTGACAGGTTCCCTCCATCAAAGTCTCCTACAGACTGGTACCAGGACTCCATTAGCTCATCATACTTGCTGAGGACATAGTCCTCCGGGGTACACATTCTGGTGGTAAAGGGATCAACCTCTGAAACCCTTGTAATGAATCCCTTGTACAAATTTAGCAAATACTTAGTCACCATGGCCTTTTCTTTAAGGGTCATGACCAGTTGCTTGCTTACCTCAATCCTGAGGTCAAGTCTTGAGTACTAGACTCGAAGGAAATTGAATGATTCCTCTTCTAAAATTCCTACCTCAGTAATGACCTCTTCTTCGGAGTTCATTATCTCTGCTAATCTTGTTCTCCACCCTTCATATTTTTCTATGCTTTGCTCCCATAGGTGGACGGCAGTGTGTGCCTGGCTCAAAATATGGTGGACTGAGTAAAGATCTAGGAGGGACACCTGTAATAATTTCCTTATGGCCGCTATCTACTCAGCTATCCATCTATCTATAGCCTAGGCCTTCTTCTTCATGGCCCTTAGAGCATCCACATCACCCTGTGCAAGTGGTAATCCAGAGGTGGAAGCCTTCGGGTGGATCTCAGCTAGGGGCTATGAGAGTTCCGCCAGAAGTGCGAGGAGATTAGCATTGGTTTCTCTTTCCTCCTTCAACTTCTGGGTATGTTTATTGTATTGGGCCTCTATTACTTTGGTGGCCTCCTTCAGCAGGTCCAACTCGCCCTGCTTATCTCTCCTCCCCAATGTTACCTCTGTGATAGTATAATCTTTGATCCTTATCATCATTGTATCTCCATCTAGGGGAGGTGTTGTGATGGTCACAACCATATTTCCTGCTAGACCAGCCTAGAGGGTATGGACTGTCCGATCCTTCTTAGGCTTTTTGGCCTTTGCATTTTGGGCCATCATCTTGGCCAAGGAGAGCAGAACACCTGTTGCTACCACTGGGGCCTTTATCTTCCTTGATTCCACCAGCCATTGGGGTGACTAGGGAGGCTTTGCTGTTAAGACCTGGGCATCGATATTCCCTTCAGAATATGGTAGCGCATTCCTAGAATTGGCAGTTTCATCGAGCTCTTTCTCATTTTCCTATTCCTGTTCCCTTTCCTATTCTTTGGAGGCCTTAGTGTTCTCCGCCATGTTGGTTTCTTCCTTCATGATGTCCAGGGTTTCTTCTCTACCAGTATCAACATTACCTATATTTTCAGGGATTTCCCCATCCTTCTCAGCATCTAGCGAATCAACGTGTGTATCTTTGGGAGTTATGCCCTCATCCTGCTGCTGTTGTTCTTCCTCAGCACCACTTTTCGGGGTATCTTCCTCTATTGGAACATTTTCTGGAGGTGGCTAAGGTATCAGGCCAAGATTTAGTGTTTGGGTCATTGTGATTTCCTCACCAAATGTACTTTAGGGTATTTGGTCACCTAGGGTAACCAAAGGCATTTGGAGCATGATGAATGGGGGCATGGTTGCTCCTGTGGGTCTGCTTTCCCCAATCATCAGTTGCTCATTTGATATTTTCCTTAATCCATCCTTAGTCTCTTAGACCAGTGTCTTCTCCCTATTGGCAAGTGATTAATTTGGGTAATGTGATTCACTTTTTGGTTGTCGTTTATGGCAACACATCTAGGTTTAAGATCGATTGTTTTGAAGATAAGTTTTGGTATGTCCAAAATTGACTAAGTATAGAAACAGAGGTACAATATTATTTTGGATATCAAAGATAGAGATCGATGAATTAAGGCATACGAGCTTAGTGGAAGATAGTATGGAGTATTTATGACATACACGTAAGATTGATTTGGATTTGGTTAAGTTTATGATAAGTTATAAGGATTTGAAGACTGACAGACATCAGAGAACAATGACACAGGGCAGTTGGACAGCAGCGAAGAATAAGGGAGTATGACTTGGACTCTAGGAAATTGAAGTTGCATTTTTGTTATTGATATTCTATACTTTGACTATGCAAGTGCACCAACTATGCATTTGATATTTACTATATTAAATGTATTTTATATTAAAGGCCGACTTAGTACTGTCTATAATATTCATACTAAGAGCCGACTTTGTAAAGTTAAAAGATATATATGTAAGATCTTTTTGGTAAAGATTATGAAGTGACGAAGTGAAGTGTATGAATTATTATATCTAGAAGAGCAGACATGCGAATGGAAAAGCAGAGAATGGTAGAACTATAAAGAAACTATCAAAGCATTTGTGATGTTTGTTTTTATTCATGACTGAGAACCTTTTGTAACAGAATTACATTATAAGAGTTGTAAGCTCATTGGCCCCTAACAGGGTGTTGTGAACCTTTAACAGGGTTGTTATTCCTCTAACAGGGAAATGTACTATGTAATATTCAGCTCCTAACATGGCTAGGTCTCCTTACAGGGACATTATACTTTAGTACATGCTTGTAGGTATCATCCCCACTAGGGTTTTCCCTTGGCCAAGGTTTCCTCGTAAATAAATCATGGTGTTATGAGTTATGTGTTATTTTTTTATGTTCTTTCCTTTACTGCAATTGTATGGTTAATGTTAAAGTGGTTGAAGAGTTTAATTAATTGTTATTATACTGATTCACCCCCCCACCCACCCCCTCTTAGTATTATCCAATCCTAGCAATTGGTATCAGAGATTTTGGCCCTTGGAGAGAAAGCCTAACAACTTGAGGGAGATCATAATGGATTTGAACAGTTTACAGGAGAACTTTGAAGCTGCACTTGAAGACCTTGATAATGCTAAAGCAAAAAATGGTGAATTGAAGTTCAACATCCGAAGAGCTAATAAATTCATAAAGAAACTGAAAGAACAACTTGAAATTTCTAGAAGTCAGAGAAAAGATCTTATGGTTCAAATAAAAGAAGACTCAGATGATGACAATTCAGATCAGGTGAAGCAACTGAAAGAAGAGATTGATGACATGCTACATGTGTTATCCATACAAGAGAGAGATATTATAGTCAAAGAATTGAAAACCCTATTGAGGACAAAGACCATATTACTAAAGATAATGGCAAGGAAATATGATGAAGTGATTGAGGAAACTCATAAGGCACTTGAGCATATACTGTTGAGAACTACTTTTGTCAAGCCCCCACCTCCTAAGATAGATTTACCTACACAATTGGGAATGGATGATAGCACAAAGGACACAGAGACTAATGATGAAGAGATTAAAGAAGACACTACTATAGATTTCTATGTTTCTGGTGTGGCAGTAACAATAGACCCCTTGCAAGATGAGAAAGACCCTTTTTCAGTAACCATGGACACTTCTATTGCTGATGAACCTAAGAAGGAAGAGGGTGAAGGACAAAAGACTGAGCAAAGAGAAGATGAAAAGGAAGAGGTAACTTCACCATCTAGCTTATTGTTGGCAAGTAGTAATGTAAATGTTGATAACATGGATGAAGATGAACTGGTGAAACTGGCATTCACCACACTGAAAAAAGAAAAGGATAAATCAGTACAGAAAGGAGATAAGAAGACAAAAGTGATTTCAAGAGCTATTGATACTGTGAGTAAATTGCTTACAGTACCCTTAGTATTCCAGAACAAAGATGATATTGAGAACTTGAAAGTCACACTTGATGAGTTTGATGGCCACTTTGAAAATTTGTTGAAGACTACAAAGGAGAAAGCAGAGAAAACATATGAAGAGAAGAAGCTGATAAAAGTATGCAAGTCAATCTCATGGGACTTAGGAGTTGTGAAAACTTGTTTGATAAATGCAAAGAACTACATTACACATGGGAGAAAGTTATTTGGTTACAACATGAATCCTATCAGACACATTCAGAATGTTGAAGATTTTATTGCCAAGGAAAGGGAAACTTTGAATAGGTTAATGGATGGTTGTGAAACATCTTCATAGGCCACTATAGAGTTAGACACTAAAGTGACAAAGATATTGACTAAGATTAGTATATTGGAGAATGAGAAGGAGAGAGTACTAAACAGATTCAATTTGCTAAGGAACCTCATTACTCTGAAGCTATCAATACTTGAGGCACATCTAACAGATTTAGAAAAGACTACAAATTCATTGGCTAAAGGCCTACCCACAGACTTGAAGAATGTTAAAACTACATATTTTTCATTGAATGGATTGATTCATATAAGTTAGATTTTGTTTAAGACATGGAGCACTGAAGTGAAGATTTTGGAAGATTCCTTCCAAGACATTCTAAAAATTGTGAGCAAGAAGTAATACTTATTTGTATGCACCTTTGTCATTGTTGTCAAAGGGAGAGAAGAGAAGAGAGAAAAAAAAAAATGAATGAAGAAGAGAAGAGAGAACAAAAAATATATATATAAAGAAAAGAAAATGAAAAAGATGAGGAGAAGAAGTGGAGACAATTTTGTTTTGTTGGAACACTTAGTATTTTTTTGTTAAGTGTTGCCATCAATGCCAAAGGGAGAGATTGTTGGAAAGTGATCAATTTGGGTAATGTGATTCACTTTTTGGTTTTCATTTATGTCAACACATCTAGGTTTAAGATTGATTGTTTTGAAGATAAGTTTTGGTATGTCCAAAATTGACTCTAAGTACAGAAATAGAGGTATAGTATTGTTTTGGATATTGAAGATAGAGATCAATGAATTAAGGCATGCGAGCTTAGTGGAAGATAGTATGGAGTATTTCTGACATACACCTAAGATTGATTTGGATTTGGTTAATTTTATGATAAGTTATAAGGATTTGAAAACTGACAGACAATAGAGAACAGCGACACAGAGCAGTTGGACAGCAGCGAAGAATAAGGGAGTATGACTTGGACTCCAGGAAATTAAAGTTGTATTTTTGTTATTGATAGTCTATACTTTGACTATGAAAGTGCGCCGACTATGCATTTTATATTTCCTATATTAAATGCATTTTGTATTGAAGGTCGACTTAGTACTATTTGTAATATTCATACTGAGAGCCGACTTTGTAAAGTTAAAAGATATATATGTAAGATTTGTTTGGTAAAGATTATGAAGTGACAAAGTGAAGTGTATGAAGTATTATATCTAGAAGAGCAAAAATGTGAATGTCAGAGAAGAGAATGGAAAAACTATAAAGGAACTATCAAAGCATTTGTGATGCTTGTTTTTGTTCATGTCTGAGAACCTTTTGTAACAGAATTACATTGTAAGAGTTGTAAGCTCATTGGCCCCTAACAGGGTGTTGTGAACCTTTAAAAGGGTTTTTATTCCTCTAATAGGTAAATGTACTATGTAATATTCAGCTCCTAACAGGGCTAGGTCTCCTTACAAGGACATTATACTTTAGTACATGCTTGTGGGTATCATCCCCACCGGGGTTTTCCCTTGGCCAGGGTTTCCTCATAAACAAATCATGGTGTTATGAGTTCTGTGTTATTTGTTTATGTTCTTTCCTTTACTGCAATTGTAAGATTAATGCTAAAGTGGTTGAAGAACTTAATTAACTCTTATAATATTGATTCACTCCGCCTCTCAGTATTATCCAATCCTAACACTCCCGCTCATCCTGCTCCTTTCGCGTTTCAACTGGACTTCCTTCTCTGTGGCAGCGTCTCGCTCCGGGACATTTTTCTCAGCGGGGATCTCTTCTCTTTCCTGAGTGGAAATCTCTTCTACCACATGATCTATATCCTCATGCAGGTTCATGAGCTCATCTACCTCGAAGACATCATTAAAGTTGTCATGTGGGGGAGAGGTATCTAAAATATTCTCAATTTTGGTGGAATTTGAACTGACATCCACTAGGGGCATGTTAGGCATATCGAGGCCTTCATCTTGCTTGGGGTGGGGTTTACCTTCTACTTCTTCTTCCTTTGTAGTGGGACCCTGGTATCCAAAATACTTGTAGACTCTGCCTCAGCGAAAGTCTGCCTACTCATCATTGTGTCCAATGACAGGGATCCCATCGGGCGAGCAGATGCTACTAGAGTTGCGAGGAGGCCCTTGGAAATTTGTGTGCTTATCTTCTAGCTTGCCAGCCTTGATGCCTCCATTTATTCTTGTAGTTGTGCCATTATGGGGATCAGATCCTGGGGAGGTACCTTGGCTGGGGTACCCTCTACCTCCTTCCCCTTTCTTGTGTTGGGTCCTGCGGCTCTGGAGGTCGAAGTGGACCCCCAAACAATTTGTCCTTTTCGGGTGCTCTTGGGACACACCCATGCAAAATACTTATGACTATTTTCTATAATGGGGCAACATACTCCCTCAATTTTTAAATCTTCTAGGGTGGTCCAATCCACTGGAGGGAGATCCAATTTGTCTAACCCCTACTCTTTGTACAATGGGTCTTCTAGCGGCCCATCATCTGAAAAACCCTTCAAAAAACCCTGAAGGTTCAAGACTTTCATTAGGCGTTTGGACATCCGTGAATGTTGGTAGGCCCGAAGATCAAAACTATCCTGGCAATCTGCCCAGAATTCTTCAATATCTTCTTTGTGCGGCGGGGATGCCCTAGGAAGTGCCAAGGCTATCTTACCCAAGGATCAAAATTGTTTTTGGTATAGTGGAATTCCACCAGTCCCAGACTCTTCAGTTCATTGTCTGCCTCCTTTGCTGCGGCCAGACTGCAAGAATAGTTCCTGCAAGAAATTGGGAATGGAATGTTGGTAACCTTCTTCACTATGAAGAGGGCGTGTAGCTATAGAATTTGTCTGCAGAATTCTAAAAGAATGATTCTATCCCCGCAATATCGGGGAAGAAGATAGGGTTTCCAGGAGAATCCGGTCACCCAAATATATGTGTGCTGCTAGAATTGAATGAAATAATTTTTGTAACAACTCTCCAAGTTCATCGCCTCCTGCGATAATCAGAATCCAGAGTCCCGAGTAAGTGTCAAAATATTTTGGTAAATGAAGGTATCATTTACCCTGCAAACATTTGGGAAACTAAGTTCCCACTAGACCTAGGGATAATGATCCCATGGCGTCAACTAGGCTGACCCATTCCCAAGAATGCCCACTGCCTTCAAACCTAGAAAAGTTGGTCTTTATTGGGCCAATGCCCATAGTACATAAGATGTCATGTGGAACTTTGAATTCTGGAGGATGCCTTTCAGCTGTGTGTCCACATGGTTGGCTATGATAGCCGCACAATTGAAGGTCCGTTTATGGGTGGTGATGCAATAGAGAAAATAGTACATCCATGCTGAGAAATCTTAGGCATGGGGTTCTCCAAAGATCCTGCATAGAAAAATAATTCCCGCTTGTATACATTCTTTGAAATCCCCGTGGGGAATCTCCAGCTTCATCTTTTTGTAGTCCCTTTTTAGGGACTTCAGCCACTGAGAATTGAGATGTTGTTGGGAGAAAAGGGAATCCTCTTCAAACTCTTTTAATGACTTGGCCTGGGTGAGAATGATGGATCTCTTGAATTGAGGGATCCCCAGCCCTAAAGTAAAAGTGGCAGTGTCTAGACAGACAATAGTTGTTGGATAGTGTAGTGTCAGGGATTAGCGAGAAAGATAACCCAGGTGGGGGTGTTGTAGAGCTTCACGAGTTGGAATATCATCTCTGGTGCTTGCACCAAGCAAGGGAAATTTGCAGCTTTGATAATTATGGAGGCGACCATATGTTGAGCCATAACATCTCCGTCAGCTTTTAGTTTGTATATGGCTTGAACCAAGCCCTGCATCTCAGCCCAAAGTCTGAGCTCTATGTCTGTTATCTCTTGCACCATGGAGTCCACCTTGGACCCTACAAAAACACCCTCCCTCGGGTATTGGGAAGTCAGTGGTAGCTTGGACAGCATCTTTTTGGCCTTAGTCTTTGTAGCTGCCCAAGTGGAGGTAGTAGGTAGCTCCGGGATATTAGGAGGAGTGATTAGTTCAGACATTTTGATCAAACTATCTGCAACCTGCAAGACCAGAGAACCGTCAATACTTGATATGATAAAACTAACTTTAAGGACTCTGGGGAATTCTTCACCATTTTGCACCTGCCCAAAAACGTGTTAGCATGCATCAAAATCTCAGAATGGTGAAATTAACATGGGTTGGATTCTGATAAGCACCCAAGGCTCCAGGGTATTGGACCAAGTGAAAAAAAAGAATGAAGACCCAGGGGTTTCTCGGCACCTAGAGTCTGGAAGAACTAGTTGTTGTTGACATAACCGACAGTAAGTCATACTTGGCTGACATGGGTTGTCACGTGGCCACGTGACAGGTGGCATAATGGCATTAATGGTGAAAAGTGGGCTAACATGGGGGAATTAAATGCCAGATGCGATGGAATTTGAATGCCCTCTCATGGGAAATTAATCCCACCATCAAGGTAATGTGACAGAGGAGAGAGAAAACCACCATGGCTCAAACCAGTGGGGTGTCGAGTTTGAGTCGTGGTGAATGTCTCTCTAACAAGCTTGAAAAATAGTTTGGATGTGATAGAGCATGACAAGCTTGACACAATGGAGGGATATATATGATAATATACACCCAATGTACAAAGGGCCAAAGCACTATGAGTGCAGAAGCACAACTCGCAGGTCGGTCGCAAAACAAATGACATATATACAACTATAAACACCTAATTACATAACGTACAAAATATACAAAGGCACCTAAAGCTATTCTACAAAAAATGTACAACTTATACATTAAATTACAACTGCACAAAGGGCAGACAACGCTCTGGCAGAGCCAACCCACCAACGAGAGGCGACAAAAAAGAAGAACCAGAGACGGGAACAAAAGAAAAAAAAAAGAAAACAAACAAAAACCAGAAAACCAGGAACAAGAGAAAGAAGAGTCAGAGGCTTACCTAGAAACATGGGGGAAGCAAGAAAGATGAGCATGGAAGGTCCTCTGCAACAAGTTCACCTTCGAATGACCACGCACAAGCACTGCAAATCATTGTTCAATTAACCACTAAGCACAGGGAGTAATTTGTTGTTTAATCACTTTAATCACCTTTGAAATCGCTCTGAGTGCTCTAAGTATTTGATCATAGTAAATGTGAAAATGACAGGTAACTTCTATTTATACCCCTAGGTTAAAAATGCATTGCATTCTTTCTGCAAACTCTGGGACAAGCAAACCTTCAGACTCTGAGCCTGGGGATTCCATGCAACCATACCTTCTTGCAAAAGAAGACATGATGGCAGAGAATCCCAGAGTCTAGAATTTGGCTGACTAAAAAGAACAAACAAACTCTGGGACCAGGTCCCAGAGAAACAAGAAGGCAAAAGCAAAAGAAAGACAACCCTCGCGGAAGCAAAGTCCGGAGGGAAAACAAAGAAAAACAAGAAACCAAAGGAAAGAGCCAAAGCAAAAAGGGGGACACAATATTTTGCCTACAAAATGTAGGTATGGGTATGTAGGGCATAAAAAAATGTAACACTAAGCTAGCATGATTACACACGGAGATTCCAATCGAATGATCGGGAAAAAGATCAGAAACCCAACCACTGATCGATAGCATGAAGAAGAATACAATCTCGCAAAGAAACTATAATAACTCCTGCATGATGAAACCAAATGAGGTGTGATTATAGGAAATAATCCAAAAAAAAGCTATGAACACATAGCCATGACCACAACCAACAAGAAAAAGTATAGATCTATCACCACAGAAACACCATTCTGAAAGCAAACAGAATAACAACTGAAAGCAAATGTTTTTAGTTGACGCAAGATTGCTTAGATCCCAAGATGATCCTGCATCAGTAATTCACAAAGATAAATCTAAAAAGTGGATATCACCAAATCCATATTAGAGGAGATGAATGAGAATAAAACCTTCAAGACAAAGGAGGGCTTCTACGAGTGGTTAGTCATGCCCTTTGGGCTAGCTAATGCCCCAAGCACATTCGTGCAACTAATGAATGAGGTATTGAAAGAATTTTTTAGTAAGTTTGTTATTGTTTACTTGGATGATATTTTGATATTTATTAAGACATTAGAATAGCATATAATGCATATTCATATGGTCTTTGAGAAGATAAGAGAAGAAAATTTGTTGATTAACCCGAAGAAGTGTAGTTTTGTGTAGGAGTTAGTGTACCTAGGATTTTTTATCTCCACATATGGTCTTAAACTGGACCCAGAGAAAGTGAAGACTGTCCTTGAATGGCCTACTCTAAGAAGTAATACTGAGGTAAGATAAATATCATGGTTTGGCTAGCTTTTACAAAAAATTTAACAAAAATTTTAGTAGTATCTTTGAACCCTTAACTGAAACAATGAGAGGGGATAGAAATGAGTTTAAGTGGATGGAAAGAGCATAAAAGAGTTTTGATTTGTTGAAAAGAAAAGTTAAAAAAAACCTATTTTGGCACTTCCAGATTTTAATAAGGTATTTCAAGTAGACTATGAAGCTAGTGACAATGTCATTATAGTTGTTTTGAGTCAAAAAGGTATACACGTAACTTATTTTATTGAGAAGTTGAATGATTCCAAAAGAAAATATTTTATCTATGATTAAGATTTTCATGCTATAGTTCAAGCATTCAGGAAGTGGAGACATTATATTTTTCATAAAGATTTTGTTTTGTTTACTAATCATAGATCTTTATAGTATTTGAATAGCCAAGGAAAGTTGAATCAAAGTCATTTAAAATGGGTTGAGTTTTTGTAGAGTTACACTTTTGTTTTGAAGCACAGGAGTGGAAAGTCTAATAGGGTTGCAGATGCCCTGAGCAAGAGGCAGAATTTGTTGACAAAGATGCAGATCAAATTTGTTGGGCTCTAGGAACTCAAGAGTTTGTATTCTGAGGATCTTGATTTTGGTAAGGCATGGAGAGATTGAACATAACTTATTACTACAGACATGACCAGATGGTCAAATTTTATAATCCAAGATGATATGTTATTAAAAGGTAGCCACTTGTGCATTCTAAAGAGTTCCATGAGGGAGAACTTAATCAAATAGAAGCATAGTAGAGGATTGGTTGGACACTTTGGTCATGATAAAATAATTTCTTTGGTTAATGAGCATTATTATTAGCCACAATTGCAACAAGATGTTAAGAATTTTGTGCAAATTTTTAGAATATGTTAGATGGAAAAAGGAACCCAACATAATACAAGGTTATATCAACCATTACCAGTACCAGAGAAGCCATGGGAGGATATTAGTATGGACTTTGTTCTTGGTTTACCAAAGACTCAAAGAGGACATGATTCCATTTTTGTGGTGGTGGACAGGTTCCCAAAGATGACACATTTTATTCCTTGTAGGAAGACAAATGATGTTGTTCGTGTGGCATAATTAGTTTTTAGAGAAGTGGTGAGACTACATGGTCTACCAAAGAGAATAGTTTCAAATCAAGACTATAAATTTGTTGGGTATTTTTGTAGGAAATTATGAAAAAAGATAAAGAAAAATTTGAAGTTTAGCTTAACGCACCATCGATAGACTTATGGGCAGATAGAAGTGGTGAATAGGATTTTGGGGAACCTATTGAGATGTTGTTGGCATTATGGTAGTTTTTGGAGGAGATTTAAAGATCGTTCATATATGGTTACATAATTGGTTATCATTAATGAAAACAAGTTTAGTTAATATGATTGAGTGATTGGTAAGATATATACATGATCGGTAAAGGCAGATACAATTAACTGTGTTGATCAGTGTACAGGAGATGTATAGGAAGAACAATTTTAGTCAAATAAAATGGTAGCGGTTGAGTTAAAGATAAAATCAACAGATTAGTTCTAAGAGAAGACATTCATATGGTATAAGGAAGGCATGGTTCTGATCATGATAGCTAATTTGTTATTTTGAGTGAATTATGTTTTTGATGTGGAAGATAGTGTACCTATTGGGTCACCAATCAAAATTTCATGATAAATCAATTAAGGCGATGGATCTAAGGTCGTATATCATTTATTTTAATGTATATTATGTTTGGAAATGACATGTTAGGTATGATTGACCTTGATTTTGAGGAGTTTGATAAGTATTTTGTGCCGACATGGATGGAAATTTTTCAAGTCTTAACCGACTTAAGAACTCAATATATAAGGAGAGCTAAATCGGGTGATTTAGGATTGCAATAATATTTTGAAGTGAAATCAGCAGATATTGAAGAATAAGATATCAATACAACATAAAAATGAAAAGGAGCAGAAAGGATCTAATAGGAAATCAATGCCATTCTACAAATCATTGTTATTGTTGTTTTCCTAAGAGATGCAGCAGGTTAAATCCCTTAACCAGGTAGATCTTAACATGTCTTTATTGTAAATCATTTAACAAAGTAACTTCTTTATTGAAGGTTGAAATCCTCTAGCAAGATAGAATCTAACAATTCTTTTGGTACTTCTAATAAGGTACTAATCACTTTTAACTAGGTGAACCCTAGAAAGGGCATTCTAGCTCCTAACAAGGCAAACATTTTTACTACAGTAAGGTGATTTGTGGGTGTCATCCCCACCGTGGTTTTTTCCCTCTAACAAGGGTTTACACATGAAAAATTTGTGTCATATGTGATACTTTTGTGGATGCTTGATGTTGTTTACTTATATTTGATGTTATCAGTCATATGGTTCATGAGTTGGAAGTTGTTGATTAGCTTTGTTAGATCAATGGTGAAAATTCTTAAGTACTTGTTTACACTAATTTACCACCCTCTCATTGCTTGCTAATAATAACAATTAGTATCAAATAATTGGTCCTATTGATATTAAGCTTACCCACTTGAGAAAAATATCCCCAATAATCAACATGGAGAGTTACAGGTATGATAAACAACTTGATGATGCAAACAGGGTAATTAAAAAACTAAAAGAAAAGCTTAGGCACTCCCTTGCAAAAAGAAGAGAACTCACTTAGGGACTAATGGAAAGTCAAGATTACATTGAGTAACTTTCTAAAGAGAGTATGTGTGAATCTAAGGAATCAATTGTAGATATGATGGATAAGCACAATGGATTTAAAGAAGAGGTGGTCAATCTCAAAAGAGAGCTTGAAAGTTAGTCTGTCAGGATGTGTGAAGATCTTGAAGGAAGAAGAGTTGCAGAAGATGCAAAGAAATTTGTTGAAGATGCCCTAAAGGCTAAAGATGAAACCCTAACTAAAAATTTGGAGCAACTATTCAGGTTGGAGAAAGAAGTAGTTGTATTAAATGAACACTTACATGACACAAATGAAGAAAATATTGACATCACAAGAGAGAATGAGGGATCAAGGAAAGAGAATGATAAGATGAAAGAAGAGCTTAAAGTCATGAATGATCTAATGGAGAAATTCAATAAGAGTTTTGCTAAACTTGATGAACAACTTGCTAGGTAAAGGAGGAATGGAGAAAAACAAGGAATAGGTTTCTCAAACTTTGAAGTCTGCAAATCATCTGGCACTAAGGACATCAATACAGGAGAGAAATAAATACCCAAGGTGAACAATAACACTAGTAAGAGAAGATATAAATCAGTATGTCTTAATTTTCATAAGGTCATACTGCTAATGTATGTTGGTTTAAACCTATTGGTCCTAATGTTAGACATAGAGGTCCTACTACTAGATCAAATAATTCCTATGGTAGAGGTGATAACTAATATGCTAGATCTAATCCATTTAAAGGAAATTTTTATTACTACAATAAGTTTGGACATAAAGCTAATGAGTGCAAGGCAAGAATCAACAGTCAGTGGTCACATGGTTACAATAGTTAGAGACCTAATGATTAGGGTAACCGATTAGGTGTTACTTGTTCTACTTGTCACAACAATGGACATATGGCTGTGAATTATAGATTAAGGTCAGCTAGAGGCTATGTTGGATCTTGAAATCAAACAAGTATGTCTTGCTATATCTGTAATAGAGTTGGTCATCTTTCTAGATCATGTAGAGTAAGAAAGAATACCAGAGGCCAACCGATGATCAAAGATGCAAATGATAAAGGTAAGAGAATAGTTTATGTTGAGGAAGTCACAAGTGAAATGAAGAAGACATGGGTGAAGAAAGGTGAATTGAAATCTTCTAAGTTTTCTGAGAACTCCACTGATTCAGGAAGTGTGGAGAATCCATTGGTGAACTAAGTTTGCTATGACTTACGGGGAGCACTAAAAGGAAAAATCCTAAAGAATGTATATTAGTGAATGAGTGGTAAGATTAATATGTATATAGAGATGTCTATTTATGATTTAATGATGTTAGTGAAGATACATGCGCTATATTTGGTTTTGTTCATGCATATAATAGTTGTTTTGTTGTGATCAGTGAAAGCTACTATTTGACCATTGAAAATAATGACTACATTTCAACTATATAGATGGTAAGTAAATAATTTTGTTACTTTACATTCGTACAAGTTTACCAAAGAGAATTTTTATGCATTCTAAAGCAATTGTGAGAATTTCTTGTGTGTTACTTGAGATTTCAAGTAGTGAATTGTATCAGTTGTTGGAGAACACCTATTGATGAAATGGAGGTTATTGTGTATTGACTGAAGATTCTATGGGAGTGTTTCTACTAAGAAATAATTATTTTCATTATTGTTGGATGACTATGTAAAGTTGGGACTGAGAGGGGAGGGATGAATCAGTACCACAAAATTTTTTATAACTAAAACTGTTAATAACCATATATTGTTTCTTGTTGTTTACTAAATTCAATAACTTGCAATGAAAATAATATAAAGATTATAAAACATAACATCAAAACATTCAAGTAAATGAACTCATAACTCCGTGATTTTGTTTACACAGAAATCCTTTGTTAGAGGAAAAAATTGAGGTGGGGATGACACCCACAACCTTCACTAACTGCAGCATAAAGGGTGCTCAGTTAGAGCTTACAAAGATTAGCCATTTTGATAGATTACCTGGTTAAGAGTATACAAAGACTTGTTAGGTCTACCTGGTTAGAGGATTTTACAATCTCTACACTTAGAGATATACCATGTTAAAGGTTTTACAGATTTCAGATCAGTTAAGATCTACCCAGTATTGGGATTTCTAGCTCTCAATACAATAGTATTAACAACTTCTCAATGTCTGCTATATTGCATCAATAAAAAATGTTGATCAGACTCTATGTGCTCTAAAATATTGTGTTTCCTCAATTACAATCTACAACATTTCTTGGATCTTCTCTATTGTAGCAAGATATCAGCTCAGTGCTCTCTGTTATGATCTTTGGTCTTCAATATCATACTTATTTGTACTCTATCTTTTTTTTCTCCTCTGTCGTCTTATTTTCTATTCTGTAAATCATCCTTTAAGTATAAGATTTATTGTCTCTTAAACTTATGCGTTAGGTCACTGATAAATTATTTCAACAATTAGATATGCTTTTCTTCTCAGTGACTATGTCACTTTTACCTTGATACTTGGTTTTTTTCTTAGAAATAATAATCTTTGATTAACCACTTATCTTCTTCTCAGATCTTCTCTTTGAATTATCTCGATTGTGGATCATGTAAAAAATTGATCTTTGTGCATTGTAGAATTGCAATTAATGTTGTGTCAATTCATTAGATGTGTCCTTATCACTTTACAATCAATTAAGTAACTCGATAGAGTAACTTCTCTTTGCTCAGTTAACTTGCTCTTTTAGTACCCCGTAACTGTGAACTCTATGTACTTCATATGCACTCGGTGTTCGGTAAATTGTAGGCTCTCAGTGTAATGTCTATGCTTTACCGACTTCACTGCCTTGCTCAGTGTACATTATTGACTGCTCATATTTTTTTTCTCCTTTTCATTAATTGAATCTTCTGACTCATATGAATTTGCCTTAATTAATGACAAAAAAATATTCAAAGAGATAACAATCTCCCCCTTTGACATTGGTTGAGCATTTTGACAAAAACCTCAAAGTCGTCAAAACTTAGTAACTCCACCTTGGATGTTACTCTCTATACAAAATATGTACAACTCTTCTCCTCCTCCTTTTTTCTTTTTCACATATATAATTTTTTTTGTATTTTGTATTGACTCTATTTTCTTTTTTATTTTCCGAAGTCTTATCTATATTTCCCCCTTTTTTGACAAAAATTCTCAATAATAAAACTTATATATCAAAAATGTGTTTATACCTTTGTTGTAATCTGGCTAATACAGTCTCCCAAGTGTCTCGGATATTCTGTAATATCACAATAGGTTCATCGATATCTATTGATAAATCAACTATAGTATCTAGGGTGCTAACCTCTGGAAAACTTGCTAGTTCTTTTCCTTTCTTCACATGTATCTGCATTGATTGCATATGGGGAATAACTAGTGCTTGCAGCTCAAGCAACTCTAATATCAACTTATCTTCCTCCTATCTCAATGAGATCTGAACTCCCATGAGTTCATGTATCTTTGAGTAGTATGTCTGGAATTCTCTAGGCTCAGTAGTTAGCTTTGCAAGCTGCTTAGTCAACTCTTTCTCACTATCTGACTCCTTCTTAATGTCCTCAGTATAGTTAGAAAGAATCCAGATTTTTTGAAATATTGAAATGATGGACTGCAATTGTTATTCCACTTTGTAACATAACTCAGAAATATTTACCTTTGTTATAGCAATGTTTTGTAGTAGGTCCTCCATCAATTTCTTCTCCATTTATGCCTTGTGAATCTTCACCATGTATTCCTTCATGTTTCCTTTGATTTTTTGGACTAGATTTCCAAATTGGTCTAATAGTGGCTCAGACTCATCAATGGTAACTTCAGGAATAATCCCCTAGAAAACTTCTTTGACATCTTCTAGTATTTCTACCTTCTTCTTCTTCTCCAATAACTTTTCCTATTCAACTTTTCTTCCAACTAACTTGGCATAGATAGACAATTCCTTAGGATTCATTTTTTTGGGGTCTCTTGTTGGTATTATGATAGTTTTGTTCAAATCAATGATTTGCTTCCTTTTCTTACTCTTCTTCTTCTCACTCAATTTTCTCTCTCTAGTAGAGCGTTTAGAATGTGATTCCATTGTTACAACTGGTGACTCGGTATGGTGACCAACTATTCTGTCCTCTGCTTTCACTTCCTCTTGTTTTTTGTTTCTTCCTCCTCTACATCCTTTCCTTTTTTATTTGATTCCTACAACATTTCTTTTTTTGTATCTTGTGGCTTTGGATCATTCTAAACATTTGATGTGGCAGTCATTGGTGTGTTCAAATTTTTCCCTTTAGTGTTGGTTGGAGCTTCCAACTCGGTATCCTTCTTATGTTCAGTCTTCGTAGCCTCAGGCTTATCAACATTTACATTGCCTATGTCAACTGGTAGCTTGGTTTCCATAACTTGTATAACTTCAGTGGTACTAATCTACATAGAAGAATAACTTTGTACTTGTACTAATACATGATCAATACTCTGCAATGGTGCTACATCTACATCCATATACTCAGTGTCTGGTAATTGAAAATCCATTACATCTTCATCCTTTGATAACTCCTTTGCAAGATCAATATTCTCTGATGCATCTTCAATGATCACTTCTGCATTATCAATGGTAAGATCAATTGGATCTACTTGGCTTGTGCTTTCCTTTATCTGATCAGTGATGGTTTCACTTTGATTCTTTGTTGCATCAAGTTTCTCAGTAGTAGATATTTCAAATATATCTCTCCATTTTGCATCAATTTCCCTATCCACATATAGTATATCTCCATTCATGATTCTTAGGGCTCTTCCCTTGACTATAAATTTTATTGCATATTTCTGTAGTGCTTCACTAATCTCAGATGGTGTGAGGTTAGGAATAGTATGTACAAGTGACCTCTCTCTCATTTCTCTTTCAACATTAAGTGCATACTTTCATCTTTCATCAATCTTATTATACAATTCTTCTGTTATTTTATTTTCTATCTCTATTGGGGTCAATCTGTATCTCATTAGTATTACCACCATAGCTTCTTCAATATTTTTCTTATCTTTATCATTCCTTTTCTCATACTTTTCTTGCCTAAAATCTCCAATTCTTCCTGTATTCTTTATCTCTTCCATAAAATCATCTAGACTTCATGGAACTCTTGAAAATCTTCTATAGGTGTTGACTTAGCTTCCTTATCTGATTTAGTTTCACTCTCATCCTCAAGTATTAGCTTCCTCCATGAATGTACAGTTGGTTTTCCTCCTTAGGTTCTCATATATTTTCTACCTTTTGGTTGAGCTATCACTGCAACTTCCTTTTCTTTTGGTTTCATTGAAGATCTGGTATTTCTTCCAGTGCCTCTCGTGCTTAGTGAAGTTACAAGTGTAAGTTGTTTGTTAGCAACAATAATAGCTTTCTCATCATTTGTGTCTTTAGCACTTGTCTCATCCACTCTTAATGTCTTGGATAGATTATCAATCATTTTTCCTATCTTCTTGACTACTTTAGGCATCACAATGTTCTGATTATTACTTACTTTCACTTCTTCATAAGTGTCATACCTCTTATATTTGAGATCAACGTGCTTAGAAATTAGTGCTTCAATATGTTGTGATCCACTATCAATATCCAGTTCATATCCTATGGTTGTATCTATTCAGTTCTAAGCTCAATAGCCTTGATAATAAAAGTGTCAGTGTCAACCTCAAAACATATATTATCTTGATACTTTTCAGCTAGTTGAGGTGGTATCCTATACCCCTTGTGCATTCTTTCTTGGAAATTCAGAAAGTATTCAGACATGATAGCATCAAAATTATCTCCTAAACTCTATATATAGTCATTTATCTGATAAATAATAGGTCTTCTAGGGATCCAAACTACATCTCCAATGGAGGGAAATGAATTCTGAAAAATAGAAGATAATACATACCAATAATGAACCAAACTTTAGTGTGTTATTCTTTGTTTTTCTGATTGTGTTCATATTGTCTTCTAGTTGTTTCAACAAGATTACACATACATTCAATTTAAGTCCTTTCTTTACTAGCTTGTATGCCAAATCCACTGCTCCACATGGTACACTATCCACTTGAGATGATTGGAACACTTGGTATGATAAGATATTACAAACATACCATAACTTGGGGTCTATCACTGTGGATATCATCATCCCTCTACAATCCCATTGTGCTTTAGTGAGATTGGTGAGCTTACCCTTGTCAATTTGCTTAGTGGCCTTGGACTTGTCTCTGATGGTGAATCCAGTAATGATGTGCAATATGTCTTTAGTGATCTTGACAGGTTCATCCAACCACATGAATTGGTCATGTACTCGACTGAGTATCATTATTATCCATTTTGTCTTAAAACCCTCGGTAAGTGAACAATGTGTGTCAAACATTTTGCTTCTAGGTGAATATGTTCATACTTCACTTTTCCATTCTAGCACAACTAATTAAATAACGTATTTATCTATGCTCCACACAAATCCTCAATCTTACAATGTATAAATGTGCATACATATTCAATTAATATAACTCTCAGCAGTATCGAAGATAGGGCTCCCATCATATCTGTTTCGGTGAATTTAGCTGGGAGTAAATTATATTTCAAATTTGCTGGTTCTACTTCCTTCACAACTGTAGGTGTCTATAACTTTTGTGTCATGAATAACTTCAAATACTTTGATTAAACAAACTAGGGCACACTTTGATAAAACATGAATTTGCAAACTCAACTCAGAATGAAGTAAATATCTCAAATGTTTCTCAATACTCTTACAAAGATTTAGAAATACCCCATAGTCGCTTGAATTTTCTCAGGATAGTCGCTCTACAAATGTGCTCGATGTTCTTCTGAAAATCTTAGGCTCAAACGATTTGTAAAATGACCTATTTATACTTTTTCCATGATTAGGGTTTCTAACGACTCTATTAATGTGCATTAAATGTGCTTGTCGAGTCCCTTTTTAAATTTATACTGACTGCATAGTTACTTTACTTGACCGAGTTAAACAAAATAACTATATATAACAATATTCATCCAAAATTTATACAACTTATCCAATTGCATCTCAATATGCTGATATGGATCTCAACTCTAATTCAAGGAACTGAAGGGTGATTTATTATAAGCATGTAGTTCTTACATACCTCTCACCGAATAGGTGGAGCTCAGTGCAACCAACTCAGTAGAGATGGTGCATTCTGTGCTTCCAGATGATGTCCCTTCATCCTGAGTCTTTCCCCTCCATATTTTGTTCATTTGTTCTCATATTTCCTCAATAGTAGTAGGGGATTTTACTTCAGGTTCATCTTTTGTTGGTGCATCACCACAGTATCTATAATTCCTTGCAAGGTGTCCTATCTTATGAAAATAAAAACATGCCATGATAGGGTTTCTCCATGCTCTTCTATTATTCCTTTTGTGCATCAACATGAAATTTGTAGTAATGTGTCCATACCTTCCACATGATAAAAATGAAATTATTGTATTATAGTCCCATGGTATAGAAATGCCTACTCAGTTCATTTTAGCATTCTCTCGGTTAGGATTCCATTTGTCATTTCTTTTCTTTATTTTGAACTCTTCATCTTTGTGTCCAAACATATTAAAATTCTTGTAGTAACCATCAAACATAGGTTTCTTTGTGTTATTAGCAAGATTAGTTTTGCATTCAAATGCTTGATGTCCATACCTATTGCATCTAAAACAATAACCATCAAACGTAGGTGTACTCGGTGATTTACCTTTCCTGCTCCTATAGACATTAGCAATTTGTTTAGGCTTCCCATAACAATTGCAACTTGGCTTCTTTTACTTCGGTGGGGGGTGTAATACTTTCATCTTTCTGTGTTTTTGATGATTCTCCTTTCTCGGTGGTGTTTTCCTCTTTGAATCCAATTCCTGTTATGTCATATCTTTGTTTCTGGTTCTTGAATTGTTGATCCAAAGATTTCAATGCTTCTTCATTTCTTTTCAGTATTGCATTTGCATCTTTCTCAGTTTTTAGTCTTTGATCCATTCTTTCAATTTCATCTTTCAGTGCTTGATTCTCAAATTCTTTTCTAGTGTTATCTTGATTTGCACTCAGAAGTTGATCGGTCATGTCATAGTGAACTTGTGTCATTCTCATGATCTCATTATATTTTTTTAATAGCTTCATTTCAACTTGTCTTTTATCATCTTCTATCATTTTATTTTCATCTTCAGCAATCCTTTTTCCTTCAATCAATTCAATCATTCTTATCATGCTGGTTTCAAGATCTATCTTCATTAGGTCTAATTGCTTGGTAAGTGTATCTTTCTTTTCCAGTAGTTCTTTTATAGTTGTCTCAGACTCATCAATAACATTGCCTTCAAATGCTATTTCAAGTATATCAACTTGTTCTTGTGTAACCTTTAGTTCATCATATGTTTTTAATCTAACCCTTAGAGACTTCTCAATTTTCTTCTTCAGATCAATGATTAACTCTCTTGTACTTTCCAACTCAGATTTCAAGACCATCAATTCTTTTGAATTGCCTAAAACTTTCCATGACTAGGATCTTTAACTCTCAGGTGGGTCAAACCTTATAACTCAAGTAGTAGCTCTGATACCAATTGTTGGAATGACTATGGAAAGTTGGGACTAAGAAGGGAGGGATGAATCTGTACCACAAAAACTTTTATAACTGAAACTGTCAATAACCATATACTACTGCTTGTTGTTTACCAAATTCAATAACTTGCAATGCAACTAATATAATGTTAGTAATAACTGAGAGGGGGGTGAATCAGTGGCTTCAAAAACTTATCCTTAAACTTAACCACCAATCAATAAATCTTAGATTATTAAGTCCCTACAAGATGCATGCCATGAAATACTAATAATGATTTAACTGTCTGTCGATTTTCCTTTTCTGACCTTGTTCTCCTTGATTACCAATAAGCAGTATAACTATTTACCGGCACTTAGTAAATATGTAGAGTATACCGATCAATCCAGAAATGCATATGTGAAATGTAAAATAGTAAAGTAATAAACCATACACACATAACACATGGATTTTAATGTGGAAACCTTGATAAGGGAAAAAACCACTGGGACCGGTACCCCAAATTTTTACACTTCTGAAGTGAGCCCTGTTAGGAGCCAACCATGTTAAAGATTACAAACACACTGTTAGGTGTGACCTTGTTAGAGGATTTTATACATAAAGGTTTTCACTTACTATCGGGCATCTATTTGCCTCCTTCTTAGATTGTCAATAGACTTTAGGCAAATCTTGCTACCATCCTTGAATCAGCCTTCTTCTTAGACTGTCAATAGGTATCTGGCAAGTCTAATGCTACTTTCATGAATGAACCTTTTTGGCACTCCTTGGGATGTACCTCAATATATAGAAGACTGTTAATTTCTACTCTGTTAAGAGACTTGATGCTTCAATGGTTAAAATGAAACATAATAACTTGTTTCTAATGCAACTTGAATTGCAGATTTTCATATCTATTTAAGTACATTACCTCTCTGATCAATGTATCAATTCAATTCTTTGTGCTCCACACTTTCTGCTCTGTGATGTTGTGCTTTACTATTCGTCGGTGTCTGCAGAATTCTTTATCTCTCCTTCAGCTTGATTGATCACGACTGTATGAATTTATCCTTCATCAGTTTCTCTTCAGCATCCTCTTATTATTCACTCCCATTTTATGTGATGTGGAAATGAATTAAGCTTGTCTCTTATATAGACATGATATTCACTGTTTCTTGATTCTTGATTCTTGATTCTTGATTCTTGGCGTGAAAAACAATCCATCCATTCTGATTTAAAGCATAAATCCTAATTTATCTCATAGTTATCTTTATTCCAACTGTACAAATCTTCTTTAAATTAGTGACTTAACTCTGGTTGAATAAAACAATGAAACTAACCAGTTAAGTCTTTCTTTAGCTCTTTCCAACTAGATATTTTGTCATTTTCTGAATTCTCTATTTTGTCCATCAACTCTGCAGTTATTCATCGGTGACAACTGCCAGTTCCGTCGATGTGACTCCAGTCAACTTCAAGATCTCCATTTGTCGAGCATCATTAGATTTTACTCATCAGGCAACTCTATTTTCAGCTTGTCAGGCATCTTGTGATTTTGCTTCGTCGGGAAACACTATCTTTTGCTCGTCAGGTATCACTGTGACTTTGGTTCTTTGCCTTTACCGATGGTGTGCACTCTATCAGTGTTATCTGTCACTTAGTGAATACTTGACTTTTATGCATTGTTGAAAGCATAATCTTTGTTCCATTGATTCTTTGAAGTCTTTGGCATTATACACATGACCATACAGAGATATCAAGTTGACATCAATGACAATACAAACCATTAACTAATTTAATATCTTGCATTATCTTCAACTTAACATTATCAAACATTCAATCAGTTACATGTCATCAATCTCTCCTTTTTGCATTGATGGCAACAAACTTATATTATCACACTATACTATGTCTAATACAATATGAAATACAATTGTTGAGATTCATCAAACTACCAAACAATGTTTGATAACCGATAAAAATGTCTGACTGCCTGTAAGCTTTGTGTTAGCTTAGATTTGATTCTTGCAGCTCTCTGTGTTTCTTGTTCTGATGTGTTGCATCCTTTCCTTGTGTCAATATCTCTCTTTTGACTGTTCTTCTTCTTTGATGTCTCTATCTCTTGTCAGCAACTCTCCCTTTGTATTAACTCCTGCATACAAACTCTCTCCCTATAGATATGATCTCTCCCTGTTGGAGTAATCTGATAATAGATAATCTTTCTTCTTTTTTTTGACGACTGTGATAATGTTGAAACTTTCTCTCTCTTTGACAACAATGTCAAACAAATATCTCACGTATATCTGACATTAATGTCAAGTGATCTTTTCTTTCCATCCATAATATATTCCTTGAATTTCCCTTATCCATCAACAATACAATAATATGTTCTGGTGCTCAATTCTGATATATACTTGTCTGTATATAGATGTAGCTTTGAAGTTCTTCTTTTTGCTCACATCAACATGAATGATATTCTGATAATATATAGGTTGATGCAGCCTTTAGTCTTTTACTGACTGGTAGACAAGGGTTTGACCCCTAGTCTCTTTCTCAAGTACTCAAACGTATCCTTGGGCACTGACTTGGTGAAGATATCAGCCAATTGTTCTTTTGATTGCACATACTCAAGTATCACCTCTTTTTCTTGAACTTGTTCTCTTAAATAATGATACTTGATTGCAATGTGTTTAGTCTTGGAATGCATGACT
>MU224969.1:373999-386795 GCA_018584345.1 Thuja plicata
AGGCACACTATGATATGAAGGTTGTGAGGTAGGTAAAGATACCGGTGGAGTACTCACAGGAATAGGTGCGCTTGGGAGAGAAGTTGTTATCAAAGGAGGAGTATAAGTAGGAATACTAGGTAGAGGAACATAAGAAGGCCCTACACTAGTGACAGTAGGTGTGACTCCTAACTCTTGAGCCTCGTGAGCTAAGGGTTTAACATTCAAGTTCACAAGATGAGTATTACTACGCAATAAATTAACACCTTGATCATTATCATGGAGAACTTTCTTAAGAGCCTCTATAGCTTGGATAGAATCTTGATTATGGTTTTCTTGGATAAGCCAATTTCCCATTTTATCAAGTTTGGTTGAAAGGTTTTGCACTTGCTCAGGAGGAACCCTTAAAGTGTCATCTTTATCATGAGAAGAGTGAGAAGATTTATGCGCCATGGAAGGATTGGAATCATGAGTTATCAAATTATCATCTAGGATCCTAAGGAAAGCAGAGGAAGACTCGGGATCAAAGGAACCCATAGGTCTACGGCTTCTTCTAACCGGGATACTATAAGTAGGACTAGATGTAATTTGAATCTACACCAATACAATGCAAATGAACTAACACAAAATTCGAATCTATTGAATTGAAATGTAATTTGAAATAAAATGCAAGATCTAGCATAAACAATGTAAATCTAACACCAAAAAGAAAGAGTTGTCTATCGCGGGTTCACCAAAATGTAACATATGAAATGGAGGGTTTGGGTTGATTATGTTACTAAAATGTAAGATATGATTATGATAAGGTATAAAAATGATTGATTTGATTTATAGATTGATTGTGAATTGATTATCTTCAAATGTAAAGAGTTGATGTGTAAATTGTTCTTTAAGTTGCCTAGAATGTATTGAATTCCTTAACCCTAATTGAATTGTATTGAATAAGTATTGCAATTATGATTAAGGAGAAGATAAGATGTTCCTTTTTTGTCCTCAAATACACAGATGGGAGATCCAAGTTGATCAACCCCAAAGAAGGGCTAATGCACAAATGAATCAACTATTTGGAAGGGAGAAATACAAAGAAAATACCTTAAATTATGTTAATTATATGCATAGAAATGATGTATAACAGTAATTGAAAAAGTAGGAGAAATGCACTAACCTTGAAATATTGCAGATCAAAGAATGCTATTTTCTGAGGTTTGTATTAAGTTTCTGGAAAAATTGACAGTTGATTCCGAATTGGAATGCAAAGATGAACAAAACCCAGAAATATTTTTCCATTCTGATGTTGTCTTATGAAAAAGGTCAATCTTGACTCACAAATGTCAACCCTGACCCAATAATGTCGGCCCTGACCTGCACAGATTCGAAAGTGACTTTGTTCGCGGATCTCAAAAGTTTGCCAAAAAGGGTATCCAGATCTGGTCTCAAATCAACTGTTCTATACCTGTACCTACAAGAAAAAGGAGATTGTTTGTTGGGGGGAGGGGTTTGCCTTGGTCAAACCCCAGTTTTGGAATTAACCTCAAATATATGTAATTGAAATTGCAGAAATGGACAAAGTAAATGCACAAATTCACCTTGCTTGTAAAAGTCCTTGTGGAGGATTTGAATCCTTGAATCCATAAGTATGCTTCAAATGTAGAATGTAGAAAGGTAGGCTGTCTTCAGTCTCTTGCTCATAGATCTCCAACACTAAGTCTTGAATGGGTTCTTGAATTTGGAAGAGGCTTGGAAGAAGATGGATGGAGAGATCACCAAAAGAGAACCATGTAGCTTCAATCCTTTAATGTCCTCCAATGGATCTCCTTCATGAAAATGAATGGATGCTTGCTTGAAATCTTGCTTTCTTTCTTGTTTGAACTTCACTTGATAATTCTTGATCTCAATTAGGAATGCTAGATGCTTGAATAGAAGACTTAGAGAAAATGAGAGAGAAAGCTTCCCTTTTATATGAAATTAGGGAACAATCTTCCAAGGAGGCCTACATAGGAGAATTAAATTCCAATTAAAGCCTTTACCCCTAGGATAGGACCTATATTAAATATAATTTAGGAATCAACACTTCAAAACCCGAAATAGCCAACCTGGAAGCGGGAAATATTTTTTGCAAAGGCCTACCTCCAAAATCTATGAGACCCCAGGATTTGAACCCTAGGTCAAGGTCGAGGTCGACCATGACCTAGGTTAGGGTTGAGGTCAACCCTGACCTAAGTCAGGGTCGAGGTCAACATAGACCTGAAAGGTCGACCTTGACCCTGAAGCCCAGAATCACCAGTCTACAATTCAGAATGCAGAAATCAGGCTAAACAAGAGTGGAAAGAGGGACAGAACTGGGAGGAAGCCATGTCAAGATCAAGTACCCATTCAAGGCACTTTCTATGACCCCAAAACACTTACTCGGAAGGCTAAACATGTCTACAATGGAAGTGCTTCTATTTTCCAACTATACAGATCTATTCCTTCTCTCAGCAATCCCATTTTGCTATGGTGTTCTTGGTGCAGAAACTTATCTTTTTATACCATGCTCATTACAAAAATTAGTGAATTCATCTTATATAAATTCTCCTCCTCTATCTGATCTCAAAAATTTCAAATCCTTACCACTTTTTTTTTCTACCATAGCCTTATACCATTTAAACATCTTGAATGCTTCAGATTTATCTTTTAAAAACATAACTGTCATCATTATAGAGTAATCATCAACAAAGAGAATAAAATATCTATCTCCATAATAGCTCTTTGTCCTCATAGGTCGACATAAATCAATATGGACTAATTCTAGAATATCATCAGATGTATGGGTTTTACTTTTGAAACTAGACTTTTTCATTTTACCTTTTTGACAATTTTTGCACATGATGTTGTCTGGCTTTGTCATCATCGGTAAGCCTCTTACATTTCTTCTTCTGCTTATTTTTATCATGTTGTCAAAATTCACATGACACAATCTTTTGTGCCACAACCATATGTCTTCATTTCTAGTCATTAAGCATGTATCATTCAAATAGAACAAGTTACCTTTAGTCTGTTCACTGGTACCAATCAGTTTTCCCGATTCATTGAAGATCTTTGCCTTCTTGCTCTCAAATGCTACTCTGTGACCTAAGTTATTCATCTGAGAAACACTCAACAGATTACAATTCAATCCTTTTACCCAATTAGCATTTTCACATTTAATCAGGTTATTCAATATTATAGTTCCTTTACCTTCAACCGGATAAGGTGTATCATTACCCATTCTTACTATACCACCATTATAATACTCAAAAGTGTTAAACTTTTCTTTGTCACCGGTCATGTGGTGAGTGCAGCCACTATCTATAATCCAGATGTCATTCTTGTCAACCTTAGATATGAGTGCAGTTTCTACATACCTTTCATCTTCATCTGAATCATCCTTCACAGCTATAAATACCATCTCGATGTCTTCATTAGATTTGGTGTTAGTATCATCATCTTTGCAAGAAGATAGGTAGCTAGCCTTCTTGCCTTTATCCTTGTAGTCTTGAGTATCTCTTCTTTTTTATTGTCGGTAACCTCTGTAATCTTTGCTATCACCTCTTTCAGATTTCTTCTCAAAAGTTCTGTCATTACTTCTATCATCTTTTCTTCTGTTAGGACATCTTGCAGCAAAGTGTCCAATCTCTTTACAATTAAATCATACAAGTCGTAACTTGCCTTTATATTTACCTTTTCCTCTCTGCACTCTTCTAGCCATAAGTGCTTCTATTTCATCTAGATCTTCTTCTTCACTTTCACTTTAACTTTCTTTTCTAGATGAGTATCTATGACTGGATTTGCTTATTTTCATAGAAGACTTAAATGTAGACTCTAAGTTTGGTAAGACACTATTGTCAAAGTTATTCATTTCAAATGAAATCAGTCTACCAATTAAACTATCAAGAGTAACTGTGTTGTTTTCTACTGCTCTCATTTCTTGAATGGCAAAAACTCTAATAGCATATACAAGCAATAAGGTTCTTGTGTACCTCCAACACCTCGTATAGCATTGACTACTTTTATTCTTGTGTTGTATTGTGTGATGCTTTCTCCCTCTTTCATTCTGAGATCATCAAATTTTCCTCTAAGGCTTTCTGCCTTGGCTCTCAGAACATTTGTATCACCTCCATGTACAAGCTTCAGTTTGTCCCACATTTTCTTTGTAGTTTTACAATCCTTGACATCTTCAAATTCAGCATTGAAGAGTGAGAAAGAAATATCTATAACCATGTAGTTATGCTCATGCTTCTCTCCCAATTGATCTACTGTCAAATCTCCTATAGACAACACATATTCAGTATCTAGGAATTGAGTAACATCATTACCAATACCTAATAAGTGGAGTCTTATCATGCTTTTCCATGAAGCAAAGTTGTCTCTGTTCAACTTGGGCACATCTCATCTATTCATATTGTGATCCTGACTTAGGTCTTGAAACCTTCCTTCTAAGAACACAAGCTCTGATACCAATTGTTAGTAATAACTGAGAGGGGGGGGTGAATCAGTGGCTTCAAAAACTTATCCTTAAACTTAACCACCAATCAATAAATATTATATTATTAAGTCCCTACAAGATGCATGCCATGAAATACTAATAATGATTTAATTATCTGTCGGTTTTCCTTTTATGACCTTGTTCTCCTTGATTACCGATAAGCAGTATAACTATTTACCGACACTCATTAAATATGCAGAGTATACCGATCAATCCAGAAATGCATATGTGAAATGTAAAACAGTAAAGTAATAAACTATACACACATAACACATGGATTTTAACGTGGAAACCCTGATAAGGGAAAAAAACCACTGGGACCAGTACCCCAAATTTTCACTCTTCTGAAGTGAGCCCTGTTAGGAGCCAACCCTGTTAAAGGTTACAAACACACTGTTAGGTGTGACCTTGTTAGAGGATTTTATACAGAGAGGTTATCACTTAGTATTGGACATCTATTTGCTACCATCCTTGAATCAGCCTCCTTCTTAGATTGTCAATAGGCTTTAGGCAAATCTTGCTACCATCCTTGAATCAACTTTCTTCTTAGACTATCAATAGGTATATGGCAAGTCCAATGCTACTTTCATGAATCAACCTTTTTGGCACTCCTTGGGATGTACCTCAATATATAGAAGACTGTTAAGTCTTGCACTGTTAAGAGACTTGATGCTTCAATGGTTAAACTGAAACATAATGACCTATTTCTAATACAACTTGAATTGTAGGTTTTCATATCTATTTAAGTACATTACCTCTCTGATCAATGTATCAATTCAATTCTTTGTGTTCCATACTTTCTACTGTGTGATTTTGTGTTTCACTGTTCATCAGTGTCTGCATAATTCTTTAGCTCTCCTTCAGCTTGATTGATCAGGACTGTATGAAGTTATCCTTCACCAGTCTCTCTTCAGCATCCTCTTATTATTCACTCCCCTTTCATGTGATGCGGAAATGAATTAAGCTTGTCTCTTATATAGACATGATATTCACTATTTCTTGATTCTTGATTCTTGACATGAAAAACAATCCAGCCAATCTGATTTAAAGCATAACTCTTGATTTATCTCGTAGTTATCTTTATGCCAATTGTACAAATCTTCTTTAAATTAGTCACTTAACTCTGGTCAAATAAAATAATGAAAACAACTAGTTAAGTCTTTCTTTAGCTCTTGCCAACTAGATATTTTGTTATTTTCTGAACTCTCTATTCTGTCGGTCAACTCTGCAGTTAGTCGTCAGTGACAACTGCCAATTCCGTTAGTGTGACTCCAGTTAGCTTCAGGATCTCTGTTCGTTGGGCATTATTAGATTTTACTTGTCGGGCAACTCTATTTTCAGCTTGTCGGGCATCCTGTGATTTTTCTTTGTCGGGCAACACTGTCTTTTGCTCATCGGGTATCATTGTGACTTTAGTTCTTTGCCTTTACCGATGGTGTGCACTCCATCGGTGTTATCTGTCACTCAGTGAATACTTGACTTTTATGCATTGTTGAAAGCATAATCTTTGTTCCATTAATTCTTTGAAGTCTTTGGCATTATATACATGATCGTACATATGATATCAAGTTGACATCAATGACAATACAAACCATTAACTAATTTAATGTCTTGCATTATCTTCAACTTAACATTATCAAACATTCAATTAGTTACATGTCATCATATAAAGCTTATAAAACATAACATCACAACATTTAAGTAAATGAACTCATAACTCCATGATTTTGTTTACACATAAATCCTTGGTTAGAGGACAAAACTATAGTGGGGATGACACCCACAACCTTCACTAACTGCAGTATAAAGGGTGCTCAGTTAGAGCTTACAAAGATTAGCCATTTTAATAGATTACCCAGTTAAGTCTATACAAAGACTTGTTAGGTCTACCTGGTTAGATTATTTTACAATCTCTACACTTAGAGATATACCCTATTAAATTTTTTACAAATATCAGATCGGTTAAGATCTACCCAGTATTGAGATTTATAGCTCTCGATACAATAGTATTAACAACTTATCAATGTGTGCTATATTGCATCAATAATTTTTTTTGATCAAACTCTATGTGCTCTGAAATATTGTGTTACATCAATTACAATCTGTAACAGTGCTTGGATTTTCTCTGCTATAGCAAGATATCAGCTCGGTGCTCTCTGCTCTAATCGTTGTTCTTCAATATCAACCTTCTTTGTACTATGTCTCTTTTTCTCCTCTATCATCTTCTTTTCTATTTTGTAAATCATCCTTTAAGTATAAGATTTATTGCCTCTTAATATTATGTGTTAGGTCACTGATAAATTATTTCAACTATTAGATCTACTTTTCCACTCGGTGACTGTCACTTTTACCTCAGTACTTGGTGTTTTTATTGGAAATAACAATCTTTGATTAACCACTTAATCTGCTTCTCATATCTTCTCTTTGAATTATCTCAATTGTTGATCGTATAACAAACTGATCTTCATGCATTGTAGAAACACAATTAATGTTGTGTCAATTCATTAAATGCATCCTTATCACTTTACAATCAATTAAGTAACTTGGTAGAGTAACTTCTTTTTGCTTGGTTAACTTGCTCTTTTAGTACTCGGTAATTGTCAACTCAGTGTACTTCATATGCTCTTGGTGTTCGGTAAATTGTAGGCTCTCAGTGTAGTGTTTTTGCTTTACCGACTTCAGTGCCTTGCTTGATGTACATTACTGACTGCTCATATATTTTCTTTTCTCCTTTTCATCGATTGAATCTTATGACTCATATGACTTTTCCTTAACTAATGACAACAAAATATTCATAGGGATAAAAATTATGGATACTCCAATGATGCTTGATGTTGTGGATGAGCCAAGACCCGTATTCAAGCTACATCCGTTGAAGGCTAACAAGAATGATCCTATCGATTCCCTATGATCAATACCCTATTACATATTGATAACTGAAGATATTCATTCATTCATACACTGCAAGTTGGAAGAACTTGGAGTTGATTAAATCTATAATGAATTCCTTACTCTGAGCGATGATGTAAAGGTGAAGGATGGACATATGCATTTGGTGCATAAAGGTTTTACATATACGGTCGAGATTCCTGATGATTTTTATCCAGAGTGGATAAAGTGTGTGCTGAGAAAAGTCCATGATCAATTTGGTTGGTTGGACAAAACTCACAAGATCACAAAGAAATTAATCAATCGTGTTACTGGATGTTGTGCAATCGGTGAGGCAACAACTCTGCTGACTATTTCTGCTAATTTGGTTACTCGCTTGACCAAATCTAAACAAGATCATCGAGAAATGACTATAAAAAACATTGAAGACAAAGAAGTGAGATTTTCTTCAATGGTGGTTGGATACATAGTATATCAGTCCAGTCGGTTGAACAATGTACCTGGTGGAGAAATTCATGCTACAAATAGAATGGTGAAAGAGGATGCAAAGTATGACTTATGTGAAATGTTGAGGAGCCAATTCTTTTTGAACATGGAGAAGATAAATAAAGATAAGAAGTAATAATTCAAGTATGGTTCAATCCTGGTATGTAAGTTTTTTCTATCTGCAGAATCAATTTCTAGGAATAGGTCCTATTGCATGGATAAAAGATCAACTGGTGGTTATGAAAATTAAGCAATGTATCAAGACATTAGGAGATAATTTCAATACTATCATGTGGGGATACTTTACATATTTTTAAGGTAAAATGCACTTAAGAGAGAGAATCCCAAACAATATAGTTGAAAAGTACAAGGATGATATTTGTTTTCTAGTTGATATAGATACATGTATGTTGTAGGTAGTTAAGCCTAGAACTTCTTGGGTATCAACTATGGGTTATGAAGTAGATGGTAACTTGGTTACTTTACATGTTTATGCACTTTTGTCAAATCCTATTGGTACATCTACACCTATATTTGGAACATTTGAGGAGTCATCACTTAAAATTCACAGTGAACTAAGAGCACCGATAATACAAAGAAAAGTAAGGAAAAAATTGACAATCTAGCCAAAATGAGTGGCATAACACAAGATATGATGACTAATCTAAAGAATAAAATGGAAATTGAGAAGGCAGGCACATATCCTATTGCAAGAGACAAGAAAACAAAATTTGAAGTTGAAGAAGTCACGTCTCAAAGATTCACTAGGAGTTCAACATTAAACCAAACTCAATCTACTACTCCTACTATGACTAAGCCACAAAATAAGTCACTTGTGACTATTTAGAAAAAATTATAGAAGGAAGAAAGCGAAGACATCTGGCTACAAAGATTTAAAAGGCTAGAAGGAAAGTAAGGATAAAGTTGACGCAGAAGAAGTTGAAGCTGAATCTGACAACGAACAAGAAGAACTAAGAGCTAGTGGGAAGAGGTCCTCTGTAGTAGGTAAACCTACTGTAAATTTTGAAAAATTTGTTGATGTTATTCCAATTGATAGAATAATTCAAGATGTTAAGGAGAATGGAAGAATGACAAATGTGGTGAAGTGTTTTGATGTATGTGTCACTAAAGATAAGAAGAAGATATAAGATGGAGTTGTAGAGAGTCTACATACTTTTTACAAAGCACCTAGTGATCTATACAAGGAAATACCTAAGGAACTATTTAAGGAAGTTGACAAAAGATGGAGAGAAGCTTTAAAGGTTGATAGAATAATGATGGAGCAAGAACTTGCACTATTGTAACCTGGATTAACAACTGAGTAAGTGAAGGTAATGGTTGAAGCAGTGAGAGGAGAATTCAAGACAAGAAACATAGTAACAAGGATTTTCATTGGAGAAACACAATTGATAAGAAATGAGACAGTGGATTTATGGAAAAAGTTATTGCAATCTGAGATAGGAACCAAGGACAAATAGATATAAAAGAAGGAAAAAGATCAAGAGTCTAAAGCTGAAGAGATAAATGATGTAATAGATAATTTTATCTTTAACATACCTAACCAGATACAGAACATTAATACTCAAACTCAATTGGATGGACCAAGTGATCAGACTAGAGAGGAAGTAACAAAACATAAAAGTGCAGAGCAAAAGATCGATGAATATGTGAAGAGGAAATTAGACTTAATAGGTGAAGATAGCACACAAAATAAGAGCAAAACTGCAAATTCTACTAGTTCCGAGGAAGTAGAGGAAGGTGAACCTGAAGATGAAGAAATCCAAGAAACTTTTGACATTACTACAATGAGTCCTAAGGAGCTGACGAAGATGTCTGAGAAGAATAGAGAGAAAGTAGAATGAGACATAATAAAGGGAAAGAAGAAGAAGGTCAGTGTACTAAAAGGAGAAAGGAATATAATCAATAATCTATTACCTGATGTGCAATATAATAAACAAGATAAACCTATTGATCAGTTGGGTATTTTTGTCAAAGCAGTTTTTTATCAAGTATCTAACTTGGACAATGCCCCTATGAAGTTGACAATGAAAGAGAATGAGAAGCAATGAGATGACAAGTTGAAAGAGCTTATATAAGTAGAAAAAGGGTCACTTGTAGTTCTAATGAACAAAGTAAAGGATATCCTACAAGAGGTAGGACAGTTACTTGTAAAAGTATCCAAGTTTACATCTTTTACAAAGGATCTAGAGAAGAAGAGAGAGAGAGGAAGTTCAACATCAACTTAATGCTTTGTTTGAAAGGTTTGATCCCCTAATTAGTTCAGTTTCAACATACAATGCCAAGGTCAAAATTATTATTCACATAGTGAAGCAATTGCAAGTAGAACAAGATAAAATAATTATATCACTTATGGAGTTGCAGACCTACCTAGCTCGCACAATAAATCTTATGCAACAAAATGTGAGCGATGTAGAAACAATAGTAAGTCTACTAAAGGTGAGTAATTTGAAGGATATGGAAGGGTCAACATTGGTTATACATGGACAAATTCTATCTATGGAGTGCTTACAAGAGTCATGCACAAAGTCATTGGAGTCTGGAAAGACACTCTTCAAGGAAGTCTTTGACAAAATGTAATTTTAGTATGTACTTGTAATCCTATTTCATTGTTGACAAGAAGGGGGAGATATATGTGTATGGGGAGATATATGTGAGAGAATGCATAGTGTAAGGGGGATTATGAGTTGAATGAGTCAAATTTTGTACCAATTCTAGTCATAAAGTATAGGTCAAGACTTGCAGAGTTATGCATGGCAGAAGTTTAAGTTCATACAAAGTTTTTGCCATCAATGCTAAAGGGGGAGATTGTTAGAATTATGGTATTTTTTGGAGGAGATATGAAGATAGTTCATATGTAGATACATAATTGGTTGTCATTTATGGAAACATGTTCAGTTAATATGATTGGAGCGACCGGTAAGATCCTTACATGATCGGTTAGGCAGATACAGTTAACTGTGTTGATCGATGTACAAGAGATGTAGAGGAAGAACAATTCCAGTTAGATAAATTGGTAGCGAGAAAGTTACAGAGAAAACTAGAAGATGTGATCTTAGAGAAGACATTCATATGGTATGAGGAAGCCATGGTTCTAATCATTATAGCTAATTCGATGTTTTGAGTGAATTATGTTTTTGATGTGGAAGACAATGTACCTATTGGGTCACTGATCAGAATTTCATGATGAATCAGTTAAGATGATGTATCTAAGGTCGAATATCATTTATTATAATGTATATCACATTTAGAGATGACATGTTAGGTATGATTGGCATTGATTTTGAGGAGGTTGATAAGTATTTTGAATCGACTTGGATGGAAAGTTTTCAGGTCTTAACCAACTTAAGAACTCGATATATAAAGAGAGATAAATCATGTGATTTAGGGTTGTGATCATATTTTGAAGTGCAATGATCATAGATTGAAGAAGTAGAGATCAATACAACGTCAGAAAGAAAAGGAGCAGAAAGGATCTGATAGGCAATCAATGTCATTCTTCATATCATAGTTACTGTTATTTTCCTAATAATTGCAACAGGTTAAATCCCTTAACTAGATAGATCCTAGCAGGTCTTTATTGTAAATCCTTTAAACATGGTAACTTATTTATTGAAGGTTGAAATCCTCTAGTAAGGTAGACTCTAACAAGTCTTTTGGTACTTATAACAAGGTACTAATCACTTTTAACAGTGTGAACCCTAGAAAGGGTATTGTAACTCCTAATAGGGCAAACATTTTTATTGTAGTAAGGTGATTTGTGGGTGTCATCCCTACCATGGTTTTTTCCCTCTAACAAGGGTTTCCACATAAAAAATTTGCTGGATATTTGCTTCTGTGCAAATAGTTGATTGTATGTTTGTCATTGATGACAACATATAATATACAACAATATCCTGTAAGCAATTATCAGTATAGATATTATGGAGCCTTGCGCATTTACATCTATGTTGTAGACATGTTATGGATGCAATGTTCATACACACAGATTTAGATATGTAGTTTCAGTTGAGTTATGTTAATCTGTTTTGGCAGTTACAGTTTCTAGAGATTATCCGTTAAGAGCTGACGTATTTACATTATTTCTTGAGTTGCGCCTATCTTGGGGATATGCGTGTTTGTATTCATGTTTAGTTATGAGTTAATGATGATTATCCAAAGGCACTCAATGTGTTTTAACAGAAGCATGATGTTTGAGTTAATTTGGTAGAGCCGACTATGTGAAGCGACGCGTCCACTCATTTTGAGTTGCGCAGTCCTAACTTTGATTGCGTGATTAGTTAAGTCAACAAGGAAGTTGCTGAAGTATTTCCTATAGTTTTTGTGACCTTATCCTTGGGGAAGATACATATAGTAGTTCAAATATGATCGCTAAGATAGAAAATGAAGTGAAAAAGAAAAGACAGAGCAGAGCAGAAAGTTAGACAGTAAAACTAAATCATTCATCAGTTGAAGATCTATGTGAAGAAGCAGAAGGAGATAACAATTCACTGGAATTGATCAAGACAACAAGTCTACTCAAACAGTTCATTATCAGATATAGTGTATATCTACCTTACAGAAGGTTGCAACTTTCACCATTTGAGCAGTGAGCTCTTGGACAGTGTGTCCTCACCCCTAATAGGGTTATTTGTAAAAGACTCCTAACAGGGTCTGACCTTTGACCAAGTCTCTGTACTTATTGCATTGTAAAGATCAACTCCTAACAGTGTTGCAAGATCTTCTAACAAGGATCATTATAAACTAGTACATTTATTTGTGGGTGCTAATTCCCACCGGGGTTTTTACCTAATTTGGTTTTCCCCGTTACCAAAATTATGTTGTTCAATTATGTGTTATCTTTTTGAGTTTATGTTTAAAGTTATTTTGTACTTAATTGGAAAAAGAATTGCATCTTGTAGATAACTGATTCACCCCCCC
>MU224969.1:387190-420619 GCA_018584345.1 Thuja plicata
AACAACTTAGAGATGCTACCTGAAGAGAACATCAAAGCTTACAATCAGAGGATTAATGAAGCAGTTTCAGGAATCAGAAACAATGGTGGAGAAATTTTAGAGGAAGACATAATGGACAAACTGATGACTACATTAACAACATACCATGAGAGCAAGATCAATATCTTAGACGAGACTATACAATTTTCAAAAGACTTCAAGAGAGAGACTTTGATCAGCAAAATCTCTACATTTGAGATATCAAGATTGAAGACAAAACCCAAAAGTGAAACAACTTTCATAGCCTCAGTCCATGGTAAGAAATCCTTGAGCAGCTCTAGTAATAATGAGAAATAAGAAGTGGATACAGAACTAGAAGAAATCATTGCTATGATTGCCAAGAAAGAAAGGAAAGGTAAAGGAAAATATGAAGGACAATTACCATTCAAATGTTTTTCATGCAACAAAGTTGGCCATTTTGCATCCAAGTGTCCTACTAGAGTCAAGAAGTTCAGATCAGATTACAAGCCCAAATATACTAAGGAATTCTATCATGCTGAAGATGGTGTAACTGATGATGACTCAAGAGAAGATGAAATTGGATTCATTGCCATTAAATACATTGAGAAAATGCTTGAAGAAATGGACAATGAAGATGAAAAGAAATCACAAGAGTTAGCATTAGTTTCCAAAGCATACATCAGAACTGACTGGATCATTGACAACAGATGCTCACATCACATGACAGGAGACAAAGATAAATTTGTACATCTGGACAAGTACAAAGGTGGTATGGTTATATTTGGATATAACACTCCCAAACCTATCATAGGCAGAGGTTATATTACCTTAGATGGAAGGAACAAGACAGATGATGTTCTTTATGTTGATGGTTTACATCATAACCTACTAAGTGTTGGAAAATTGCTTGACAAAGGATATTAGTTGAAATTCAAAGACAACAAGTGCATCATTAATAACAAACAAGGAGATATGATTGCATTAGGCTCTAAGACTAAAGGTAGTGTCTTTCAGCTCAATTTAGAAGTAAGTTGTTTTGTTGCAAAAGTATATGACAGTTGGCTATGGCACAAAAGACTTTGTCACATCAATTTTGACAACATAGTAAAGATAAGCAATGTAAAGGCAGTAAGAGACCTTCCTAGTATTGCAAGACCAGTTGATACTGTGTGCAGGGAATGTGTGATCGGAAAGCATGTAAGGAGCTCATTCAAAAGCAAGCAGAACTTAGCAAAAAACAAATTGGATCTAGTGCATACAGACTTATGTGGTCCTACTAAAACAAGATCATACTATGGAGAAAGGTATTTTATTTTGTCTTTTGATGATTTTCAAGGATGATGTGGGTTGCATTCCTAAAGGATAAGTCTGAAGCCTTTGAGAAGTTCAAAATATTCAAAGCTAAAGTTGAAAATGAGTCTGGATTAAAACTAAAGTGTTTGAGATCAGATAGAGGAGGAGAATTCACCTCTAACCAATTTCATGAGTATTACGAAGAACGTGGGATCAAAAGGCAGTTGAGTGCTCCTAGAACCCCTCAAAAAAATGAGATTGCAGAAAGAATAAATAGGATCATACTTGACACAGCGCGGACTATCATGATAGAAGGAAAAGTTGCACACACCTATTAGAGAGATGTAAGCAATACAATAGTCTATACTATCAACATAATACAACTAAGGCCAAGTGCAGATAAGACACCTTATGAACTTTGGTTTGGTAATGTACCTACAGTAAAATACTTCAGAATCTTTGGAAGCAAGTGCTACATCAAGAGAGAAGATGGTGTTGGTAAGTTTGATGCCAGAAGCGATGAAGTTCCTTGGTTACTCTACTAAAAGCAAAGCATATAGATGTTTTAACTTGAGATTGAAGAAGATAATTTAAAGTACACTTGTGAAGATTGATGAGAAGTTCATGATTCAAGAAAGATACTATGATTGTGCACCTATGATTGAAGATGAACCAAGCCCTAGCAGTAAAGAAACAGTTATTGAAGAAATGTTTGATTGTATTGATGTATCATGCAATGACCTTGAAACAAGAAAAGAGGAATCACAAATTACAGATGAAGATGTCACACCTAAAGTTCCAAAATTCACAACTAGATACCATTCAAAGGAAGATATCATTGGAGATCATAATAGTAGAGTTTTGACAAGATCTAAAGCAAAAGGTTTAACAGTTGATGAAGAGGTATGTTTACTTTCACAAATTGAACCTTTAAGTGTTGAAGATGCATCCAATGATTCAGATTGGTAGTAATCTATGAAATAAGAATTAGATTAGATAATCAAGAATGATACATAGGAATCGGTTCTTAGACCTTGTGACAAAAATGTGATTGGAACAAAGTGGATATTCAGAAATAAGATGAATGAAGAAGGTACAATGGTAAGAAACAAAGCAAGACTGGTATGTAAAGGATATGCGTAGAGAGAAGGAATAGACTACACCGATACATTTTCCCTTGTGAGAAGACTGGAAGCTATCAAGTTGTTTTTGGCCTATGCAACATTCAAGAACTTTAAAGTATATCAAATGGATGTCAAGTCAGCTTTTCTGAACGGTGACTTGAAGGAAGAAGTTTACATAGAACAACCTGAAGGATTTAGTTTATCAGACAAACCAGACATGGTATGCAAACTAAAGAAGCCCTTTATGGACTTAAACAGGCCCCAAGAGCTTGGTATGAGAGACTTGATGGTTACTTGACAAAGATTGGATTCAAAAAGGGAACGACAGATTGAAACTTATTCATGAGAGAGACACATGATGGACTACTACTTGTTGCTATCTTTGTTGATGCCATTATCTTTGGAGGTAATGATAAGCTTAGTGCAGAATTTGCCAAAGAGATGCAAAGTGAGTTTGAAATGAGCATGATTGGACCTATCAAATATTTTTGGGATTGAATGTAAAACAAACAGACAAAGGCATAGTCATAAATCAGTCTAAGTATGTGAAGGAGATATTGAAGACTTTCAAAATGGAAGATTGCAAACCAGTAAGCACCCCCATGATAACAAGAAGTAAGCTTTCTAAAGAAGATGATTCCACAGCAGTTGACAAGACATTATACAAGTCTATGATTGGAAAACTCATATATCTTACTCAATCTAGACCAAATATTTCTAATGTAATTGGCATTGTTGGAAGATTTGCAGCTGAACCTAAACAAAATCACCTAATGGCAATAAAAAGAATATTTGGATACTTAAAGGGGACTATAGACTATGGTTTATGGTACCCTAACTCAGAGAATATACAACTTCATGTGTATACAGATGCATATTGGCAAGGTTGTGTTGATGACAGGAAGAGTACCTCAGGAGGAGCAGTATTTCTTGGAGATAGGTTGGTTACTTGAACAAGCAATAATAAGAATTTTATCTCTCAGTCGATAGTAGAAGTTGAGTATGTTGCAGCAGCATTAAATTGTTCAATAATGGTTTGGATCAAACAAATGATTAAAGACTTTGGTATTTAGATTGATTATCCTATTGTTATTCACTGTGATAACACTAGCAATATCAATATGTCAAAGAACCCTGTGATGCATGCAAAGACAAAAAACATTGAGATCAAATATCATTTTCTAAGAGAAAAAGTTGTAGACAAAGAAGTAAAGTTGGATTATGTGAACACTAAAGAACAATTAGCAGATATTTTTACAAAGCCTTTATAAAAAGATACTTTTGAGTATCTCAGGGAGAAGCTGGGAGTAATTCCCTTCCCCGAGTCTGATTATAATTTGTAGCAAGAACATCAGTCTTTGGTGACTGATGAATGGTTGACTACTCTACTTCTAGAGTAGTACCTCTGCTTAATTGTTTTTGGCGCCCTTTGCCATTGATGTCAAAGGGGGAGTATATAGTTAGGGGGAGCATATACTCTGGGGGAGTATACAGTAATAAAAAATACACTAAAAAGAGATGCAATAGTTAAGAGGAGCTTTTGATGAGGATATTGAGAAGATTGTAAAAAGGAGGATACTTTGGGTCGATGGTGTTTTTCATATCATATGTTGCCATCAATGTCAAAGGGGGAGATTGTTGGAGATTTACTTATGTGCAAATATTTGATTGTATGTTTGTCATTGATGACAACATATAATATACAACAGTGTCCTGTAAGCAGTTTCAGTTGAGTTATGTTAATCTATTTTGGCAGTTACAGTTTCTGGAGATTATCCGTTAAGAGCCAATGTATTTACATTGTTTCTTGAGTTGTGCCTATCTTTGGGATATGCGTGTTTATATTCATGTTTAGTTATGAGTTAACGATGATTATCCAAAGGTGCTAAACGTGTTTTAACAGAAGCATGATGTTTGAGTTAATTTGGTAGAGTTGACTATGTGAAGTGATGCGTCCACTCATTTTGAGTTGCGCAGTCGTAACTTTGATTGTGTGATTAGTTAAGCCGATAAGGAAGTTGATGAAGTGTTTCCTACAACCATCATGACCTTATCCTTGGGGAAGATACATATAGCAGTTCAAATGTGATCGCTAAGATAGAAAATGAAGTGAAAAAGAAAAGACAGAGCAGAGCAGAAAGTTAGACAGTAAAGCTACATCATTCATTAGTTGAAGATCTATGTGAAGAAGTAGAAGGAGATTACAATTCACTGGAACTGATTAAGACATCAGGTCTACTCAAACAGTTCATTATTATATATAGTGTATATCTGCCTTACAGAAGGTTGCAGCCTTCACCATTTGGGTAGTGATCTCTTGGACAGTGTGTCCTCACCCCTAATAGGGTTATTTGTAAAAGACTCTTAACAGGGTCTAAGCTTTGACCAGGTCTCTATACTTATTACATTGTAAAGATCAACTCCTAACAGTGTTGCAAGATCTTCTAACAAGGATCATTATAAACTAGTACTGTTATTTGTGGGTGCTAATTCCCACCAGGGTTTTTACCTAATTTGGTTTTCCCCGTTACCAAAATTGTGTTGTTCAATTTTGTGTTATCTTGTTGATTTTATGTTTAAATTTGTTCTGTACTTAATTGGAAAAAGAATTGCATCTTGTAGATAACTGATTCACCCCCCCCTCTCAATTATCTCTTGGGACTATTCCTAATAAAATCTATGTGTCATATGCGATTATTTTGTGGATGCTTGATTTTGTTTACTTCTATTTGATATTATTAGTTGTATGGTTCATTAGTTGGAAGTTTTTGATTAGCTTTGTTAGATCGGTGGTGAAAATTCTTAAGTACTTGTGTACACTAATTCACCCCCCTCTCAGTGCTTTCTCATACTAATAGATGGTTGCAGATAAACCGAAGGGGTGGGATTTGATTTTACCATGGACATAATTTGCATACAATGATTCTATCAATAGGAGCATTGATAGATCACAATTCCAGATTATATATAGAAGTACTCCTATAAATGCTTCAAAATTAGGTAAGTTAGACAAAGGAGAAAAGAGTAGCGTCAAAGCTTCAAAGACTTTGCAGAACACTTGAATAATTTACATGAAGAGGTGAGAAAGAATATTAATAAAATGAACATTTAGTACAAGGCTAAGGCAAATAAAAAAAGGAGATATAAGGAATTTCAAATTGGAGATGAAGTCATGGTTTATTTTAGAAAAGAGAGATTTCTAATAGGAAAAAATAATAAGTTGAAGATGAAGAAATTTGGATCATGCAAAATCCTAAAGAAACATGATTCTGGAAATGCTTATGAGGTAGAGTTTCCAAGTGGACTTAACATTTCACTTGTGCTTAATATTTCAAACTTGACAGAGTATCGTGGAGGCAATATTACATATGAAATAATAGGAGCATAGTGGAATATTCCAACACCTACTTCAGATAAGGAGGAGATAGAATACATCTTGAATAGTCATGTTGGCAGAAGCATAAGAAATAGGAAATATGAAAAGTACTTGGTCAAATAGAAAAGAACGCCTATTGAAGATTCATCATGGCTATAAAAGGAAGAGGTTGACTACCTTGGTTTTCCCCTGAACACCTGATATGTGACAAGGTCACTTCTCAAATTACCCTGGGTGTCTGATGCAAAAACATCCAAGGTGTAAGAGCAATCTTGCATCACCCAAAAATATTGTCTAGTTTTTCTATAAGGGCTATTTTGGGTAGTGTTAATATTTTTGGCAAGTTTACTATTTTTAGTAAGTTTTACGTTTGAACATGAATTATTCCAATTACTTTCCTAGAGGTTCATTTTGGATAAATAAGCATGTTGATAAAGTTTCATGAAAATATCGAGTCTTGTTTTGAAGATATTGAATTTTCTATTTTGACAGGGGGTACGAAAACTTTGAACTCAATTTTGAAGGCCTTAGAGGCTCTCAAAGGGGTCAAAAATTGTTTGGGGAAATGCTATATGGTTCTAGCTATGGAGTTCTTGAAGAGGTTTATGAAAAGTGGTTGTAATAGAGAATTTGGTACATAGTTCAAAAGGTGTGGCTTCCAGAAGTTGTGCCATCAAGGCTCAAGTTTTGATACAAAAAGGAAGAGGGATAAAAATCACTTAGGTGGGAAATTGAACCGCTGGGTGCCAAAATGGGAAAGTTTCACTTTCTAGAATATTCTAAGGCAGTTATTGGTGCTACATATACAGGGATGAAGGGGGTTTCAGGGTCAATTCCAGAAGGGTAGTTTGTGGCTCTATCTTGTAGCTTATTGTAATGAAAATGCCCATGTGGTTGTAGCATGTTATTTTTATGAATATTATAATGTCCTTTCATTGAAGATAATAAAAAGAAAGTGTTTCTATTCTTGTAATTGTTTGGTTCTTGTATTTTTTTGTTTATTTCCTTATTGCATTGTGTGTGTTTGGGGAGTACCCTTCATCAGACATAGAAGCAATCAATAACATTAATGTATGGGGTGTTGAGTTTGTGTTTGACAACTTCATATCAAGTAGTTCATACAATTAATGAATCTGGTATATTGCATGAGCTACTTGGTAATAGTTTGGTGGTATCTTGGCAAGAGATATTTGAAAACAACATGGCAGTACATAGAATCTCTATTTTATGGCTTCTTCAAAATTATTCTTGGAATCTTAAAAAGTCATGACAATGGTGTGCCATGGAGTTCTGTCTAGATTTGAAGGTGTTAAATTGGTCTTGGTGGTGAGGGTTCTGCCCCTCGACCTCATTGGGGATGTTGTCCCCAGACCCTTACAAGGGGCATTTCCCCTTGACCTTGCTGGGGGTGCTACTCCCAGAACCCTACAAGGGGCGCTGCCCCTTGACCTTGTTGGGGGCATTGCCCTCAGACCCCATTTGATTTTTAAAGGACAATACAATGTTGTGTTTGCATGGTAAAAGTCATTAGTCTTCACAAATATTACTTGATGTATACTTGTCCCCTAAAAGAATATTTTCTCTTTTGGGCGGATGATGTAGTCATCTTACAATGACTATTATTACGTTTGATAATATTGGTTATTCATTAAGTTAATTTTTGTCAATGTATTAATTGTCCATTGGTTTTCACTCTCTGGGTAGCTGTAAGCAGCAATTGGTTGATGGTTGTTTCTCTCTTGGAAATTGTTAGCTCCTTTAAATATGTTGTGTACCACCAAGGAAGAGAGTAGTGGAGAGTGGGATGGATGGTAATCCTTAGCCAACAATATTTGGTCTTCTACTTTGTAATTAATTCACAAGCTAATAACGATATATTTTTCTCCTATATTTGGTACGTATTGCCATCGATATTATTATTTAATGTATGTAATTTACTAGGTATATAAATAAACAAACAACAATATTTCACAAAGCATCTTTAAGCATAATATGGTGTGTGGGTGAAAATTGAATCAAGTCCCAAATAGATATCTTAGCAAGAGTAACACAAAGTTGTTTAATAAGAATATACTCCTTACCAACTTGTTGTGAAGGACAGGGGGGGAGAAAAGGTTAAGAAGGAGGAAAAGCATTAGAATTTTTCTTGTTGTTTCAATTCTTATATGTATGAGCTACTACATGAGCTACCACAATCACCAATTTGTTTTGAGATTGAGGGGTATCTTGACAAAGACGAAAAACAATCTTAGGTTTCTCACTACTCAAAACATGGACAACATTAACTTGATTAGTCTCTTTGTTCATAAAGGTTTCATAATGGAAGGGAGAGCATCAAGGATATTATCATATTTCTTCAAAGTATCTTTATGAGTAGGACATAATTTAGAAGAGTGGTAAACATAACCCATTAATGCTTCATCTTGAGAGAGAAGATGAATAGAAGATAAAGTGTCATCCAAATAATAGTAAATCATTCTACTCTCCTTTACAACAATACCATCCTCTTTAATCAAGGTTATTTCATGGGGGAGAGAATAATCAAAATCCTTGTCCAATGGTTCATTCCAAATAGGGGGATCATCAAGAGTAGAAGCATCACTATGCATATCAATAAAGAAAACTTTAGGAGAGGGATAGTCATAACTCACTAGAGTTTCATTTATAAAGGGGAATTCATTGAAATTAATGGAAGGAAAAGTATCATGAAGAGAATCATCATCTCTCACCAAGGTATTCTCATAGGAGAGATACATATTAAGGGAAGAGTTAACATCAATCTTCAATGCTTGTCCCAAAGAGAGAGAGATCATTGAGAGAATGGTTAAATATATCTTCTTGCACCAATATGTCCTTATGATGGAGAGAGTATTTAGGAAAGGTGCATGGTGAGATAAGAGAATCCAAAGAAACATCACATGCATTAAATAGATTATTTTTAGTGCTAACTTGATGTAAAGACAAGTTAATTGAAGCATGATGTTTTAACTCAAAATTGATAAAATAATTTTGGGACAAAGCCCTAAAATGTTTTTGAAACATGAAAAACAGAGTGCAATACATACAAATCAAATTAATGTACATGAAAGGTAGCTACAATGCATGAATGAAATAATTTTTTGTACCTTTTTATTGTTTTGACACATGCAAAAATGAAAAAGCAATGCAAGAATAAAAGAGATGACAATGCATAATTTTTTGTCTTTTTTACTAATGAATGCGTCTAAATCTGATGCTGGCATGTAAAAATCAGATCTGTGACTAACAAATCAGAAGTATGTAAGAAGAGATGAGTTTTCCAAAATGTAATGAAGGAAGTAGTGTTCACTAGCTTGTATAGATAAACTAGGAACAATGAGTCTATCTCCTCTTACATTGGAAGGAAGATAATCCACCAGGATTGAGGAGACTTAAGTGTTTAGTGAATGCAATGATCCTTTGCTATTATGGAAGATTATTGTGCAAATGTGGATGAAGAATGTAATATCTAGGGAGAGAGAGAGAGAGAGAGAGAGAGAGAGAGAGAGAGAGAGAGAGAGAGAGAGAGAGTAGCATTATACAAAACACAGACAATTATCAGATTGAGAACTCAATTTTAGGACCAGATCTGGGAAACAAACATAGAGACGAACTTGTAAATCAAATTTTGGTAAAAAGTGGGTGGTCAAGGGTGGTTCAGAGTTTTAGGGGCAAGTTGACTTAGCCCTACATGTGGGAGACACCCTTGTCATTCCAAAAACTAATGAAAAATCCCTAGAACTGAAGCTCTCTATCAGACATATCTGTAGCTCCCTCTATAGTTGTGCCACTTATCACCTATACACAAAAAGAGGGGAAAATATTAGGAGAAAGGTGTTTTCCTTAGTTAAACCTTTGTAGAGGAATTAACCTTAAATAGAATAGAAATTGCATAAATGACAAAAAATGGGTTGTAAGTAGTAGAGGCTTGATAAGTGTCTTATACCTTGACGACGCAAGTGTGCTTGGAATGAGATCACGAGTGTTGCTGCAATAACATGACTCCACAAAAATGTAATAGGACATCATAAATGACATGCTTTCCTAATGATTATTGATGCTTGCCACAATGAAGAGATGAAATGATTGAATGCTTGAAGATTTAATTCTTCGCTTGATTGATTAATTATACGAGATCTACCCAAAATGAGGGAGGTAGCCTTACATTTATACCTCTCCAAGCCATTTCGGGACTCAAGAGCCAAATTAGACTGACTATGGATTTAGATTCCCTCTTAAAATCGTAAAACCAATCTCCAATTTAAATTTGGGCCCAAGTTAGAGTGACAAGGGCAACCTTTAATGACATAGTCGTAAAATTTATGACTTGCTCATCTTGGGTAGCCCTTGTCGAGGCAAAAAAACTCAATTTTTAACTAGAGTTCAATATGATCATAAGGATTTAAAAAATGTGTGCTAAATTGAGGTGTGATAAGTAGACATGTAAAATAGGCCACACATGGTAATATGGCCTATGTATGTAAATGATAATTGAATGGATGAAATAATTAAAGGGGCACACTAATAATTAAGGGGCCCTCATAGAGATTCATTATATTAAATTAGTAAAAGGGAGAAATATTTAAATATTTATTAGTTAAATACACAATAAAGTTTAATGATGCATAAAAGAACGAGCACACACTAAAATGAGTGTTAAATAAGCATAAATTATACACCTTAGCAACGTGCTTATAATTTAGGACGCTGCAATAATGTATACCCATTACATTTCATGATTAAAATAGTAGACATTTCAAATTATAATGTGTACACATTAAGTTTTTTAAACCCTAACAAAAGATATTGAATAATAATGCATACCCATTACATTTCATGGTTGAAGAACTAGAGATCTTAAAATATAATGTATACCCACTAAATTTCATGAATAAAAAACCAGGTCTACCCAATAATAATAATGCACATCCATTACATTTCATGATTAAAAAAATAGATATTCAAAATTATAACACATAACCATTTATTTTCATGAATACAAAAGTAGAGATATCGAATAATAATGCATACCCATTACATTTCATGATTACAATGCATACCATATTTCATGAATAAAAGACTAGAGATATTGAATAATAATACATGTACCCATTACATTCCTTGATTAAAAAATTGAAAAATTCACCAAAAAACTACACAATGATCTTTTTATTGCACATTCAATGTAATAATTTCATCGTATAAAGTAAAATAAATCAATCCAGTGAAACCCTTGACGATATACAAAGAAATGATGAAAAAATACATTAAACTACAAGTAGGAATGAGTAGAATCAATGTTCACAACAAAACACATAAAGAAGAATTCGAGTGAGGGCACTACCTAAGATGATTTCGCACAAAAAATGTTCTTTTTATTTTGCATTCCGAACTCTCCATAACAGACAAAGAAATGAAGCAAAATAAATTGATTCGGCCAAACTCTCCATGACATATAGAGAAATGATGTAAACAACATCGAACTACAAATAAAAATGAAAGGAAACTGCGAGTAAGAATGAGTACAAGCAATGAATGAGGATCGTAGGAAGCAGAACAAGTTGCGACAGGGAAAATAATTCCCAAAATAATGAAAACACGAACATTTTAGGGCTCCTGACCTCATAGGTATTGGCCCTATAACGATCGACGAGGTGACACTTGCCAAGCTATGTAGAGTGGTGAAGCGATTTACATGGGGTACAATTTCATTGTAACAGGTTGCAAAATCATTTTAATACGTGTTGAATGAATTTAGCGAAGCCCCTTCCTAACGTTAAAGTGGTAAATGTGAGCGGCCCCACATGCTATTCATTTTTTAATGAGATGTTTTTATATTTGGTAATTAGAGGAGTTATGATTTTTTTGGTTATTTGATGAACAATTAATGACACAAAAGGGGCCATGTTTCAAGGGGTACTGTGAAATGGCCACTTTTTGGCCCTTCAACATTTAACGATCTCTATAGGGCCCTTGGTTAATACTCAGAAGCCATGCAATGTTTTTTAAGCTACCACTCACATATAATGAGAACTTTAAAAAAACATCAAAATCTGATGTATAATTTAAAGTCTAGAAATACATAAAGTTAGCTATAACAGCTATTAGTACACTTCTCTTTAAAGATTGTGATTGTATTTATATAAGAAAAAATTAAAGTAAACAAATACACACGACCACAACTCATTCACAAAACCGGAAAAAAAAAAAAAAACCACCACCACCACCACCACCACAAGGCATTCATTTAAAAAAAAAAAAAAAAACTACCACAACGCATTCAATTTTTTTTAAAGAAAAAAAAAACCACAACGCGCCCACTGTTTGAGCTCTACCCATTGTTTGAACTCCACGGAAAGAATCGATCCTTTTTAAACTCTAGTTAGATGACGAATCAGCTATCGCCATAGAACCAACTTTGCAACTAACAGAATATCAGGTAAACGGAGGGGGAGTCCGGCACGCCATGAAAAGTTGAATTTATTTTATAAAATTTCCAACCACACAATCTGCCCAACCAAAGCCATCAACAGCATCCCGGAATGCAAAAGCCAATTTTCATTCCCCGCTCCTCTCACGATAAAATCAATCATTATTTCGAAAAATCAGTGTTCGTAGCGCAAGTAATCTGAAAACCATTTCATCCCTCAGACACAGCAATATTACGTTGAGTATCACAGTGAATTGGATTTAGCGGGAATGCAGTCGCTTCAGCAGAAAGCTTTGGAATGGAGTGGGGTAGCTGCAGAAGATGCATTTGCCATAGATGATACCAATTTATACCAAAAGCTTGGACATCAGACTTTCGTTGATCTATCAACAAATTTTTATAACAGGCGAGCTCCTTTACAACCTTTTTTCTTTCCTTGTATATTTGCCGGATTTCTCAATTTTAGCTAAAGCCAGACTTGGGTGTTTAATTGGGAAAAACTGTATTCCAGCAGTCAGAATATAAAAAATTGAACACCCATTTTAAAATTACTTCACCTGAGACAGTTTATTTCACAGCCAGACTTGGTTGTTCAATTGGAAAAAAAAAACTGTATTCCAGCATTCGGAATTTAAAAATTTGAATACCCATTTTGAAATTACTGCACCTTAGGTATTTTATTTCAGCTACTTTATACCGGCCCTGGAATATATCAGATAAGGTTGCCGTAGGTTCTGAGAATCCATTGGACAGAAATCGGAATTTATAATTTTGTTTATGTTTGTTAAAATTTATAGCCTTATGTTTTTCCTCTGTAACCGGAGAAGATAGGGTTGCATTTTATTGGGGAGTATCAGGCTTCTCAGGATATGCACTAAGAAGATGCTGAAACAAAACAGTAGCATCTGTCATCTGAGAAATTTAGTGTCTGGGTTGTACTAACGTACAGTTTCTTAAGAATTGATTCATCGAAAAACTGACACAAGAAAATTCTGTTTTCCTGCGAACCAGAATATAGTATGAACCTTGAAGTTGCACTGGCTCAGTAGCTAAATCCAACAGACTGCAGGTAGCATAAAACAAACACAATTACACAACAGAAACTTTTAAAACAATTCAATGAGAAGGATACGCTCAATGTAATTAAACCTTTCAGAATTCAATTATAGCCATGTAATTTCCACAGTCCATAATGTTAGTCTTTTTTGCTTCTGATTTAAAGTATGTGTGATGCATTTCATCATCAACACAGTCCATGATTCATCATCAGGATGAAAGAAACAGTTAGAAAGCAGAAATAATAGAATAGCTGCAGACTTATGAGATTAAATAGAGGCAGGGGGGATCCTAGGAATTAGAAAAGACAAAAGAGGCAAGGGAAATGAAAAAGGGGAATGAAAAAATATATTAAAAAGCAAACTACCCAAAGGGCTAATAAGAACCAAGGTAAAGGGTAGTAAGAAATAGGTTAAGAAAGGTTAATATCTAACAATGGTAATAAACCTTTCAGATTTCAACTAAATAACAAATGAGATTCTGCCTCAACACAAACGGTTGTCTTCTGTTTTTTTGAGCCACACAGGCAACGACAGCAGGTAACAATAGACTCATAAACAAATCTGGAAAACAAAATTCAGCAACTTAGGTTCACAACGAATGCAGACACTTCTCACATCTGTTTCAAATTACTGATACCACAATGACTCTGCTTCAATACTTGATTACTCAGACCCAAGTGGATCAATATGCAGTCAGCAAAAGTTCCCGCTTGCAAGCACACATGGAGGCAGCTCTTCAATTGCCAGAAGAGGATGTCTCCAAATGGTTATATGGTTATCTTTTTTAATTTTTATATTGTTTTTCTTTTCTCAGCTCTCAACCACTTGGAAACTGCTTGAATTTGTGAGGATAATCATAAAATAAGCACACCTGGAGGCAGCTCTCCAATTGCCAGAAGAGGATGTCTCCAAATGGTTATATGGTTATCTTTTTATATAGTTCTGCTTTTCTCTGCTCTCAATCGTTTGGAAACTGCTTGAATTTGTGAGGATAAAATAATATCTGATATTCTTGAGAAATTGCAATTAATGTACTACATCAGTCATCCAATTAGACAGCCCAGCTTGGAATTACATCTGCCATCCAATTAGAAAGCCCATTGTGGAATTGCATCAATCATCCAATCAGAAAGACCAGCTTGGAATTACCGAATCTCATTAGACACCAACAGACAAAACAGTAAAACAAAACAAAAAATCAGTTTCTTTTTTAATTTTTGGTTTTCTTTGATGTAGGTTGTGCATGAACCTTTAGGTGCTAAGGCCTCATACACTCATTCCACCAATCCTCAATTCTGAAATGGAATTGAGTGGATCTGCCTCATATTTTATAACTTAAACGAGATCCATTTGTGACAGTGAGATGGGTGATTTTGAGTTGAATGGCCCAATTGTCAAATTTGGTGGAGTTATAAAGGCCATCTTTTAGATCACAGCATAGACAGGACCTCTTTTGGGTGTATGATGCTCCCATTGTGAGGGTAATGGGACTTATTCATTATACCTGATGCATATTGTTCAAAACTTCAAATCTTATTTACCATGAATTGTGAGCTCATGACAAAACTCAGGAATAAACTGAGCCCTGCCAATTCATATACACCAAAAATACTGATGGACTATTTGAACATGGCACTAATCTGCCTTTGCTATAGAAACCTGTTGAGATTTTCTACCAACATAAGTATTTCCTTTTCTGAATTGCTCCAAGTCAACTGACCTTGGGAATTTGAGATCAATGAGAAGGCGGTGCTCAAAGTACAGTAGAAAGACAAGTAACTCTGGAATTGAAGGAATGACCCTATTTTTCTCTCAACCAGACAGTTAGACAAGATTCATCTCGCCATGTCCCTCCTCCAAAATATATTAATCAATGATTTTGTTGAGCGAACCAAGAGTAGACTTTTGAAGAGCTAGTTCTTTCATCTTGCCATAAGGAGGAAGACTGTAATTGAAATTTAAAAATTAAAATGAAAGCCTTACAAAAGATTTAAATTTAGTTGACAAACCTCAAGACTGTGATTGAAAGGATTTGAGATCATTTTTTTTATATTTCAGAAGATGGCATCCTATTCAAATTAAGATTCTATATGCTTTAGAACCCCGTGAGGTAATAGAATTTTGGTCAAATCAGCACTAGAGATACAGGTTCCTCTTAATAGCACCAAATCACAGTCAGTTGATATGATCATAGTACAAGAAATCTATGTTCATTTTGATGCTTAGGTCTCGGATATTTTGGGATAGCATTTTCTTTGAGAAATGCGCTTCGCCACACAACACTCTTGATGGTCTGTTGTATCATAAAATTCGCATGATCCATGCTTTAAGAGAGTGCTTCAACAAAAAAAGCGTTTATGCTTCAGCCATATCCGATAATGAGACCAAACCTTGAGCCACTTTTTTATCTATCCATTTAGCAGCTCCTTTGTTAAATTGGATTCCTGCTCACCTGCTTTGATTCACTGTGAGAGCTAAGTAATAGATTGTACCTGGGATTACAAAATTCTGAGGAAGGCACTGTTAGTAAGTACGAATTGCAATGATTTAGTTCCTATAGTCATAGTCTAAAACCACTTTCCAAATTATATGTGGAGGAAATCAAATGAGAAATGGAACTGACTATGTGTCATGATGATATCAGGTTGGTAGGCTCTCCATGGTAGACCTTGGGTACAAACTTTGTCCATTTTGCACCATTGCTTACCTGCAAAGCACACCAGCATCAGATGACTTGTAAACAGTTTTTGCTTGGTTAAATGATTCTGTTCTAGTTGGCAATTCATTAAACTTATAATGTTGAGAAGAATCCCATTTAGAGAATGGATCTGCACTTTCAGGCTTCTTGGTGCTGGTGCTTACTTGAACAATCTTCCTATTATTGAATTTTTCATGTATCATTTTAAAAATATACTGATGAATTGTTTTCGAGTACAATGCCCTTTTATGTGATATGCAATACTGTTACTTTTCATATTAACACGAAAGCGTATATTGTGCCTCGTTTTTTTTTTTCTATCTAGGAAACAATTTCTGGATGGCGGACAGCACTTTTGTGTTGTGCACATTTTCTTTGATGAATAATCTGAATCGTTGCCTAGGACAGGGTCTATGCTGATGATCAGGAATGGTTCCGATCTATTTTTTCAAACTCAAACAAAGAAGATGCAATTCAAAACCAATATGAATTCTTTATCCAGAGAATGGGAGGTCCGCCACTTTTTTCTCAACGGAGAGGTATCTATATGAAGTTGGATATGCTTATTTTCTTTTATCATCAATATCTTTTTAATTTTATCTTTTTCTATTATATGATTGGATTCTTGTTTAATTATCTGTTCACTCTTTCAGAGACGAGTAAAGTGGAAAACTTGTAACGATAAAAGAATTATTCCTTCAACAGGAAATTTGAAGACAATTGCAACCTATAATGTTTTGATTTTTGCTCTAAATTTTCTCTGATCCAGGAAAGAAGGTTGTTACAACTCTATTCTTTTCTAGTTTTTGGTAAAAGAAAAGAGACTGATATTTATGTAATAAAACAAATTAAACCAGTACAAAAATGGCAGAAAATTTTATCAATAAACCAATGAATTATTCAGACTTATAATAAAGCTCTGATGGAACTCCCAGATTTCTGAACCAAGACAAGCATAACTATCCCTATTTGCGGGTTCACCATGGCAGGGTCCAAATTTGGCTGATATAATTATCAGAGTCCAAAAACAAAATACTTGTGGTGGCATTCATAAAACTTGACTAGTTTAAGTAGGAAGCCCTATTAGTAGCTTGAGTTCAGATAACTTGTCAAGATCTCAATTCCTCCAGTAATAATTTGTTAGATGGCCTTTAGCCTTGTGAGCCCTGAACTTGTGAATGAGGTGCTGCATTTTAATAACCAGAGGTCTTTTGAGAATCATTTTTGCCCCTTAACATTATCAATGTTCTTCAGAATTCCTGTTATGTGATGAAATTCCTGTATCACTGGTTTCATGATTTCTGTTATTTGCTTTGTTGGGAAGCTAAGACCAGTTCCAAACTTGTTATGCTACACAGTTGATTTGCCAAATTTTGCTGACCAGTCTCTGCGTCAAGTTTGACTCACACTATCATCCTCATCATTATCCAAATGGTCACCAGCATGGCTGCACACTTAATACTTACATTTAAAATACACCTTAGCCACAAGAAATATATTAAAATTTGCTGGAGCTAGCAATCAGTCTAGATTCAATCATAAAGACACGGATATGCTTTTAAATGAAATGCATCTAATCTTCAGGATTTTCCTACATCTACTGGGAACTTACTTCTTTAAGAATGTACACATTAGTTGTGCATGGTGACTGAAGTTACAAATATCTATCTTAAATTTTGAAAATAGATACTCTCATCAAAATGAGAAGAGTCAGATAATATAGATAGGGTACCGAGTACTCAGATAGTTGCACTTAATAATACACAGTAACAGCCCCCCTTAAACTTGACTTGGGGCTACAAGACGAATCTAATATTTTATGTCCATTTTTTATTTGTGTATTTCAAATTGAATCAAAACTTTAATTTTCTTTTCAAACAAAATTCCCTGTGGCGGATTGGATTAATAATGCATTAAGTCCCAAATGGATTTATGGCTAAGAATTATAGCTTTATAGTTCTTTTGATCACCTTTGCAATCAAAGGCTGTACAGCAATGTAGGTGGTTGTAGCTAGGATCAAGGCGATATCGGTGAAAACTTGATGTCTCATTACATAACATAAAGGAGATTTATATACAATGCGGTTCAATGTGGTTACCAGTTACCAGTAGTTATACTGCATATTAGTTATGCCATAACTGGAGACGGTTATGGTTTTAATGTATTATGCCAACATTCCCTTCCTTAATACATTGATTCTAAAAACATCAAATGCACCTTGTCTTAGGGACCCCCCCTTAAGGCTTACATAGCAAAAACATATGCTGATTACATAACATGAATACATATTTTGAGAAAATCTTCTTCTGAAGTAGCAAATCCTGAACCAAGTAAGGTTCCATCAAGCTGTCTCTTGATCCTCGGAAAGGTGTAGCTTTGAGCTGTTGATGTTATAGCTGTGGGAGTTATCTTTCTCTCCTGTATTCAAATATATTATTGAAGCCAACTCAACACATAACATCATCTTCTTTGTAACGTCAAGGCAATTAAGAGTCAAGACAACAAAGGGTCTTCACTTTGTAACGGCAAGACAATGAAGGGTCAAGACAATTTTATATATTCTTCCAGGAGGAATTCGTATGATGAAGATTGATATCTTTTGTTTTCTGCATATTGAAAGGTGCTATGATCACCACTTCAATTTAGCCTAGTGTTTGGGCAAATTGTAAAGTAGTTTTCTGCTCTTTCATTATATATATAAGTGATATATTTGTGGCTGGGTTTTTTTCTCCCACAAGTTGGAGGGTTTCCTAGGATCATTCTTTGTGTCTTATTTTGTTTTGCTGTTTATCTTCATTTCTGTATATAAACATTAACATGGTATCAGAGCAGGATGGAAACCTGGTTGCACATCGGTGGTCACTATAGAGCAAATTGGTAAAGTCTTGTTATGTAGACAGATTTATAAGAACTCAAAGATTTGAGTGTGCACATCTAAAATATCTTGATTTTGTCATTTTTGGCAATCTGGAAAGCCAATGCTTATTTGACAAAGGAATGTTTTTATTTTCTAAAGTCTGCAATCAATACCTTTTACAATTGTCTTTGATTTATATATGAAAGTTGGCTCTTCATATTTCTTTGTCATTTATTGATTTTTTTCAAGCCAATGTTATTGTGGGTCCTGAAAAATGTATTTGTTCGACTTATTACAAATCCATGAAATATTGCAATATTTTATAATGGGCTGCAATAAAGATTGTCGTTTATTAAGTGGGGATGAGTTTAATTAATCACAGTATATAGTGGACGGGGAAATAATATTGGAGCTTCCGTAAGTTTTATCATTGAACGAGGTGCTTGAATTAATATTTGCCTGAGAATCAAATGTTTTTCCGTTGGGTTTGGAGTCAGCAGTCATGGCTATGAATGAACATCATTTGGCGGAGGTTCGATATGTTTGATTATTAGTGCCGGAGAATACAAGAAGCCAGACATAGGCTTATTTGATATATGGAAAACATTATGCCATGAGTGCCAAAGGTGTGTAGGAAGCCAATGGTTGCAGTGAGTTTTGCTGGTGTGGATTGATTAATATTTGTGGGGAAATAGTCATGAGGATTTTTTTCTTTGCTGGGAGCGGTGATCACATACACAACATATATTACAAAGATTAGTGGCAGCCTAGTTGGTTACTTGCATCATCCCTTCTTGTGAGTAGCTGGCGGTTTGCGGGTGGTTGTGTAAAGATCAGAGCCATTTGTATGGTTTGTGACTCGCTTGTATTACTACTCATCAGGTGGGATTGTTTCCTTTTCATTCTCTTTGGGTCCTCTGATTTGTGCTATCCTGAGAGGGCAACATAAGCGTCTGCAAGAATGGCTCACAATCGGAGCACAAAATAAGGATCAGTTCCTAGCCATAAGGGTTCTATGGATTTTGATATTGTTCGAGATCTTTGATAGAAAATAATTGAAGTTTTGAGATCAGATAATGGGGGGGAGTACACCTCCAGAGTATTTCATAACTTCTGCATCGAGGCAGGTATTAAGAGGGAGTTCTGCCATGATTTCTTGCTGTAGGAGGAAATAGACATCTGTGGCCCAAAGCACTGCAGAAGATGAATACATTGCAGCACGTGTAGCAGCTCGAGAAGCAGTGTGACTTCGAAACCTCCTTGTAGGATTGTTTGGTCAAACATTGGAGCCAACTGTGATTCATTGTGAAATTTGCACATTTTCGAGACAAGCTTGGTGCTGTGAAATGTTGCCCTTGCTGAGAGGGAGTCTCAACTACTTGCTAAAATGCATATTTCTCTGAGATGGAGAAATATGAGGTGAAAACCTTAGAGAGATCTTGCTTCTTTCCACTCATGAGAGTAGCCATGGTGGACATCATGTTGAGAGACTCCATGACGACATCACGTTGAGTGACTCTGTGATGAGCTCTTATGCACACGCTTCTTTCCACTCATGGGAGTAGCCATGGTGGACGTCATGTTGAGAGACTCTGTGATGACATCACGTTGAGTGATTCCGTGATGAGGACTTGTGCACATGTCCACAAATGGATGTAGCCATTGTGGGTGTCATGCCGAGCAACTCCATGACATTATCACATTGAGAGATTTCGTGATAAAATCTTTTCATAAATGGATGTAGCCATTGTGGGTGTCATGTTGAGTGACTCCATGACGTTATCACGTTGAGAGATTCTATGATAAATTCTTTTTCCACAAATGGGTGTAGCCATTGTGGGTGTCTTGTTGAGAGACTCCATGACATGGATGTTTGAAAAGATACCTCCCTAGCTAAGAGGGAGTGTTGATGTTATAGCTGTGGGAGTTATCTTTCTCTCTTGTATTTAAATATATTGTTGAAGCCAACTCAACACATAACATCATCTTCTTTGTAACGTCAAGGCAATAAAGGGTCAAGACAACGAAGGGTCTTCACTTTGTAACGACAAGACAATGAAGGGTCAAGACAATTTTATATATTCTTCTAGGAGGAATTCGTATGATGACAGATTGATATCTTTTATTTTCTGAGAGATCCATACTAAGGAATTTATTATTGTTAGCATTTTGAAAGGTGCTATGATCATCATTTTAGTTTAGCCTAGTGTTTGGGCAAATTGTAAAGCAATCTTCTGCTCTTTCATTATATATATAAGTGATATATTTGTGTCTGGGTTTTTTCTCCCTCAAGTTGGAGGGTTTTCCCAGGATAATTCTTTGTCTTATTGTGCATTATTTTGTTTTGTTGTTTATCTTCATTTCTGTATATAAACATTAACATGAGCTGCGTTCTTAAGCTCTCAATCCTGAACTCTTGAATTGTAGAGCCTTGAATTATTCAACAATGATCCCTAAGAGATGTGACAAATCTCTATCATTGTCTAGTGACTGCGAAAGGGTATAATTGTCGATCATCTACACTAAAGCTCGCTTGACAACAATCCATATTGAGCACAATACCAAATCCCAAACCTGTCTCCAAAATGAGTCTTCATAGGACATGCATTCTTCAAATTTGTCAGCATTAGAAAGCAAAACAAAATAGAAAACCAAAAATGTCAAAAACGCGTCTCATGCAGAACACCATCCGAAAGTGAGAAGCTGACTTGAGATAATGGAAGTTCCTCCATCCTCCAATGCCGCCAACCTCCAGAACGTCTTGTTACACTTTATGCATTTCTAGGTATGAAAAACATGTCTCCAAGTATAAAAAACATCATGCTGGTTACACAAGCCGCAACACTAGACTTTTTCCAAATTGTGGTCAGGCAAAATTCAGAGCAATAGAGACACTTAAGAGAATTTACTGCGTTCCCAAAAACAGTATCCCACAAAGGAATGCCTTTTGAATAGTCAAAAATTGCATTAAATAGCAACACCATATGAATCACCATTGTAATTGATGATAATTTTGATATCTTTATTTGAGCTTTTAGCACCCAATAGAATCAAATGACTAACAATGGTATCCATCACAAAATTATCCATGTTTTCACCCAACACTCTTCTATCCTTCAATAGTAGATCCAATACTGAACAAGGGGATACAAAACTTTCTGAATTCTTTGTGAGTGGCATTACCAACATATAGGTTCAGATTTCAACAACAACAAGAAGCACATTGACTTACCAACTCCAATGCTTTATGCTTTTAGAGAATTGACTAGATGCATAGAAAGAGTAGACAAATGACTTGGATAAAGTGGCAAAAACTTACATATATGCTCTTGACATTGCAAAATGCAGTTTTAGATGGTCCATAAAATCGTTAATAATATTTCTCTCAGAGCATAGAGCATCGTGTTGTTCACAAAAGTTGGAGAGATCGCATTTCAATTGGCTTCTTCACTCAAACTATTTACAACAATTTGTGGGCATATAAATTACCCTAGCTACTCAGAAATGTTATTCGACCAAGACTTCAATGTCACTGTAAAATTGTTGCTAAAATGCTTGATAAGTACAAATCAAGACACAGATTGGATGTGAGTTTCCATACAAGGGAAGTTGCTGAATGCATTGTTCCAACTTGGATGTCTTGCTAGAATGGAGGCAATAGTTGAACTCTTAGGAATATGTTATACAAACATTTGCAACCTCTTCCCTGAGTTAATAGGTCTGTGCGGCCTCTCCAACCATCTTTGTATGCCACACTCTTTTCACATTGGTTTGAGTCTTCTACTGTTGGAAATAATAGGCACTGAGAGGAGGGGGGGTGAATCAAGACTAATAAAACTTTTAGACTTCTACTTATTCCTTTAATCAGCAGCAAAAGAAACTTCTAAACTATGAAACATATAACTGTAACTTTAAAGTAAAAGTGCAATGAATGAAATGACAACACATCGACACACAACACTCAGATTTTTATCGTGGAAACCCTTGGTCAGAGGGAAAAGCCACGGTGGGGATGACACTCACAATCTTCTCACTGCAGTAGAAAAGAGTGCTCTGTTAGGAGCTTACAATATGTCACTTTCTAGGTGACTCACCCTATTAGGAGTGACTGATACCTTGTTAGAAGTATCTAGAGTCCTATTACAGACTACCTTATTAAAGGATTTAATCCCACTATTACTGTGTTCACCCTGTTAAGAGATTTACAATAAAGTCTTGTAAGAGACTACCCGGTTAAGGGATATTAACTTGTTGAAACTATTAGGAATACAACAATAAAAGTTGACCTGTGATATGCACTCCTGAATGCTAATCAGATCCTTGATGCTCTGTTCTTGTTTTGAACGTGATCCTGAATCTTCTCTGAAAATGGCTCTGCAATCGCTGTCCAAGATCTTTTCAACAACACTTCAACTGCTCTTCAACATAACAACTTCTTGTTCACAATAGAAACAACTATCATCTTATAGCCTTTCACCTTCGATTGCAAACTTAATTAGGCTTTCTATTTCCCTCCAAAATAGCTTCATGAATCATAACTAACTCATAGAAACATTAAATCCTTCCCTCGTCGTCCATAACAAACTTCAAGTTGTTATCTCCATTGTGAAATATTCCTTCAATATTATTGGTCAAAATATGCCTTGGATTCATAATCAAATCTGTACACAGCTACCAAGAAATTGACTTATTCAACTCTTCATACAGTGTGCTACGCTTTTTATGTTGTCCAGATTCATTGAATCGTGCACCGTCATAACTGATTTGGCCAATAGATCAAAACTGTTCAATAACGTTTACTTTTACCTGTTCACTGAACTGACCGGTTGGTGGTATCTTCATTTATGCCTTTACCGGTGTGACCTAAGTGGCGCGGTCACAAATCTTAGTGTACTTGTTGTCTTTCCACCTTCCAATGTACCGATAGCATATTTGTCTTCCTTTACCGATTTGTCCTTCACCTGTTCTCCTGTTCACCTGTTATCTTTCTGACTTAACTTCTTGTTACCGATTGGTTATACTGTGTACCGGTTGTTGTAACTTCATGTACTTGCACAAAACTTTCTTACCTATGTAATGGTTTGCCAGCAATGACAACCATACTTTGTAAGATCATCATCAATGTCATCTATCAACATTCTGATATCAACATCTACTTCTCAGTCTTTATGTGTAACGCCTTTCTCATGTATTTCAGAACTCTACCCGTTCTCTACACAACAACTATATAATATTTACGCCATTCTTTTCCACATAAACTAGACGCCTTCATACAAATTTCAATACATAGATACAACGATCCATCTTTCTCTAATACCAAATCAAGGCGATATCGGTGGAAACTTGATGGCTCATTAGATAACATAAAGGAGATTTATATACAATGCGGTTCAATGTGGTTACTGGTTACCAACAATTATTGGTTACCAGTAGTTATGCTGCATATTAGTTATCGCATAACTGTAGACGATTATGGTTTTAATGTATTTTGCCAAAAAGGAGGCTAAAAATAACTTGTGCAAATGCAAAGTGCAACTTCTACTTCTGATTAGAGCATGAATGAAAGATAATCAAAATAATGTAATTTAAAACATGATTATACCTTCCATGCCTCAAGATTGCTCCAAGTGATGTGTGTTGATGCTGTAGTCATGTGTTAGATTGCTGTTGGGGAGTGCTCGATACAACAATATTTACTTGCAAATATTTTTTCATATGGAAATGTTCGAGGATGGCCTAAGATTATAAATTTGAGATGAGTGAGATGAAAAGCTATGATTTGATCTTGGATTGGATGGTGGAGTTTTGATTGGCTTGCATGGGGAATGAGAAGCTTACAAGTGGTAATTTGATGGAGGTGCAAATGGATATGGCATAGATTGAGAGAAATGGAGAGTTGAGATTATCTTGCTTTGATTCTTGAATGAATGGTGGAGATTGAAATTTTTCACGTGCGAGAAGAATCATGGGGATGCATGATTATGACACGTGATTGATCTCACGTGTGTGAGAATTACACGTGGATGTGTGATTATGACATGTGATTATCTCACACGTGTGAGAATCACATGTGAATGTGTGATTATGGAAAGTTATTGATCTTACATGTGTCAAAATCGCATGTGGACGTGCAATTATGACAAATAAGAGATCTCAAAGACGTGTGAAATGGACGGTGTGATCTTGGGGTAGTGGATGTTGGAGATCCAAACTTGCTTTTGTTTTGGATTGAGAAATGGATGGCTAATATTAGGTTCAAGCAAATTAATGAGTAGGATTTGAAATTGATTTGATCTTGGAATTGATAAAATGAATTTAAAAATCATTATTAAAATAGGTGTTAGGGGATAGGGACCAATAGTTGGACAAGATTCTATTGCTGGTATAGTACTTGTGATTATGCTATATATTGTTAATAATTAATCCATGTGTAAACCAACAAATGACCAAATGTTGGTCAAGATGGACTTTAACATGAACATATGATAACTTAAAAATTCATAAAAAAATTATAAATACATTAATTTACAAGAGAATAAATATTATTTTGTTTCATATAAAATATCATAGCTGTCCAATATAAATGTTATTTATAAACTAAGATGCTTGTCTAATCAAGTATTGTTGTCATGTAGAAAAATACTATTCTTATGTGTACAACTATCAAGGTAGCACTGTATATCCATTGAAGAATTTATTAAATATTTGTCCTTTCACAAATTTAGAAGGTGAGTCAATAAATACCTTGTGTTTTATCATCAAATGTGAGGGATTGTCAAAAAAATTGTGATCATTTTAAAGTTAAATATAAATTGTATTTTAAATAATTATGTATTGTTTGTATAACAATAAATAGTATTTTTGTGTTCAACTATTGGTTTATTTGTGTTGGATGCAAATGTTAGAGATAACAAGATTTATGGTCATGGGATCATTTAGGTTGTGTTGTGACGTTTTCACACCATCGCCCCATTGCAAATGGGGGACCTTCTCTTTTCGTTTTGTTGTCAGTAGTTGTCTTAGTCTATCCTAGTTTGGTAGCACTCCTGAGATCTTCAATTCAACGAGATGAATTTGAGTAACTTTAGGTGCAAGTCCTTGTCCAATTGTGAGTCTGGCTTATAGAGGAAATAAGGGGTGTCAAGGAAGGATCTAACTCTTAGTGAGAGTCTTGCCCTGCCAGTGAATGGAAATCCTTTGTATTTAAGTGTTCCAATCCCCTTGGCCAAGTTAAAATCCTCAGGGTGATTAAGCATTGATTTTGCCTTAGTAGACTTTGATTACCCATCCAATGCTTGGCCAAATTTTAAGAGAGATTGAGCCTTGGTCGGAATCTGATAAGACAAACCTGTTTTGAAGTCCAAGTCCTCATCATTGAGAAAAAAATGGTAATATGGTTAGAAAGAATTGGAGGTATGAAATGGAGATAAGGATGGAGGCATCCACTTGGAGAGGAAAGTCAAATGAATCTAAGGACGAAGTTAAGACAAGATGCAATGACAAGATGAGATCTAAAAATAAAGTCGTGAGACCTTTATGATTAGATTTGGAAAAAGAACAAGCCTGAAATGACAGAGAAGAAATTGAATTCGCCAAAGAGCACATAAGAAGTTGATGTTTTGGGGGTCAAGAAATAGATAACTCTTGGGAAACCTGTCCCAAGGTAGGTTGGAATCTGACCTCACCCTGGACAGGGCTGTCCAAGGGGAGGTCGGAATCTGACCTCCTCATGGACAGGTATGTCCAATGACCCCCAAATTTCCGCCCCCTCTTCTTGATGAAATCTTAACTCCATGTTGATTCTTGTGTAGGAATATGTGCATTTCAAGTTGTAACCAAGCTTTTTCACTAAGGAGATCTGATTCAAGTGGGTAGACAGATCAACGTTTCCATGAAAACATGAAGGTCAAATCTCTAATCAAGGAGAAAATTCATGATCAAGTCTAAATTTCAAGGTGTAATCTCAATCAAAACCATCATATCTCAACCAAGAGGGAGTTTTAAATCTAAAAATGGAAAGGCAAAGTAAGAAAAGAGTTGTTTTGAGGAAGAAGGCATGAGGATTCGGTGGAGACAAGGCATGGCGCTTGTCCGAGGAGAGGTCAGAATCCGACCTCACCTTGGACAGGGCTATCCAAAGGGAGGTCGGAATCCGATCTCACCTTCAACTCTTGTGTCCAAGACTCCCCAAATCTCTGCCAGCTTCTAGGCAAGCCATTCAACCCTAAGATAAATTTGCTCCCCTATGTATGATGAGAATCCTTGATCAAGTTGGCCTTAATAAGGTATATGTGAGAGCGTTAGTTGCAGATTTTGCCTTCCCGAAATAACCTTAGAAATGACTCATTATGCCTGAGATGGAAGACAACTAGAAACTAACAGTTGGAGATATCTCCATTAAATGGATGATCTTCCTCTAAATTTTAGAGGTACAACTCCCTCTTATGATATATTTGGGTTTTTGGGGTATGCTTTTAACCGGAAAGTAGGAAAGGTAAACTAACACTCGAGGATAGACATGCTACAAATGCTAATAACAAACTTATGAACAGATAGAAAATAAGAAAATGACACAAAGTTCACTTCCTTAATACCCACAACAGATGATCAGGAAAATAACAGCAACTTTTTAAGATAGTGTGAATATCCAGAACTCAAAGTTTATGAAATAAACACCCACAACCAAATGTAACAGACAGATTCATCAAAGAACTGATTGCAATTGACATAGGAAAAATAACAATCGTAAAGAAAAACAATAGGAAAAATAACAATCGTAAAGAAAAACAAATGAAGCAAAGTTTCAGAAGTTCCCTTTATTTCCTGGACAAAATCAGAGAGTTCAAAGACTCTTTATTTCCATACAAAAGATCATGTTTCCCTCCAGAAAATTACACTGATATCTCCTCCTTTACAATATTAAGATCAGAAGATTTTTCCTCTTTCTGAGCATAGGCACCAGAATTTGGAATTTGTCTCTTCCTTTAGTTTTGTAATTACATCCCTTTTAAGGAATTCCCCTCCCCCCCACCTGGCTTTCCAACTTTGTAATTTATTCTTTGAAATATAATTGGTTCTTTTAATTCTTCAAGGGAATGAAATATACAACCTCTTCCCCTTCCCCTAGATCTAATGTTTTTATTCATCAAGATAAACTAGACATTATTAAGGACACCGAATGAATCAGAATTATCATCGGAAGATAGGGTCTGATTGCCATTTGTCCCCACATGTGATACATCTTGATTTTTCATAACCTTTTATCAGCACAGCACAACCAAATGAATGCCCACACCGTGCAACAAAGGCATCCTCAAGATAAGTACCCAATAATGGATCTGATAAAAAGAGCCAAGGTGATGGTTCCTGATTTCAAGTTCTTCTAGTTTTCCAAAGTACTATTTGAACCAGTGCTCATTCCAACCTCCTTAGCCATCAAATCATCCACAAATTGGCTTACATTGATTGGACCATAGCTCTGAGGAATAACATGGCCCGCATCTGATATCGGAGAGCAATTCAATATAAAATTGTTCTGTGGCTCAAGCCTAAGAGCCAATTATGTCCTTCCACCCATTATAGAGCCTGGAAGAAAATCAGGAATTACTCTATATGAAGCAGCATGATGAAGACCTAGAGGCCAAAGCTGTCAGAAACAACGAGTGTCAATAACCCTTTCTCGTTCTCAATATTTGGCTTTGAGCCTCATCGCAGACTTTTCCCATTCTGTACAGAATAAGGTGTATATATGGCAACTATAGCAGATGATGAAACTTCATTTGCAGGCAGAGGCAAGTCATAGGGCAGTACATTGAACACACTGCACTCTTAATTGAGTCTTCTTCCTTTTTTTTTTTTAAAGCCATGACCACGAACAAGAATATTTGAGTTTCTAAGAAGCTCAACTCTATGCAGATTGTTTACAAGCACAACTATCATCCTTTCCACAGTATAGATCATTGTTGACATGCATGACCAGGATGCTACATAGATCAACATTTTCTTCTGATGACATCATTATAATCTTCAAGGTGTATGACCTATATCGGATTGGGTTTTTATGGTTTCAAAATTCTTTGCGAATGCTGACAATGTGAAGACATTAGCTTCTCAAACGCTAAGCTGATAAAAGATTCACTCAATTAACTTATGTGGTGGTTGCCATAACCAATTTCGCTTGAGTATATTGCTCACTGTTGGTGATTTAAATGGCTTCTTACTGGTATGTCGAGGCAAAGAAAGGTTTAAGAACCATTCAGGAAACTATGTTGGTCTGTGATGCTTGGGTATGCCGACGTCCTTGTCTTTCACTAATCTTCTTCAAAGCTGATTGTGTTGGGATTTTTGGATGGTTCTGAACCAAACAAGAACATTAATTCCTTTATAAGCGTTTACTTCCTTTTTGGTGGGTTCAAGAATCATATATACTGCCCGACCATTCATGATGTCGGTGAATCGGTAGAGTATATGAACTCTCGTACTTTGCTTGTATTGAGTTCATGAGTTTGAGGAGGGGCCCAATCCACGAACTACAAGTCTGATCCAATATAACTAGAAACTATTCTACAGGGAGCTGGTCGGGTCCAATGAAGGTTTGGTGAACTATTGAAGAATGAGCAAAGGCTCGAATTGACTTTCAATGTTGAATGCAGTCATCGCCATACTCATGACAACTGTAGCTTGAATTGTATAACCGAAACCTTGAAGGTAAATAAAGGTTGACACTTCATCATTGGTTTGGCTCAGAGTAATGCTAAAACTTGATTTGAATTGTCATTGCATGTCTGATAAGCTCATCATTCTTTCGCAATCTTGGTTCGATATTATATGTTGGTCTGGTTCTTGAATCAATATCATTGTTTCATATCACATGTGCTATCACTGTGTGATAATAGTCATTGGATCTTTCTTCAAATGGCTTTGATATGTGGAATATGCCCTCTTTTGATCAACTTGGAAACATATTGCTCCATGCCACTGTACCTGCTAGAACCCATATTCAATGATTCATAACCATATCTCTTGTTCGTTGTTACATTATGTTTCAGTGCTCTCACTGTCTTACATAATGAAAACCTGCCCTTTTATTACAATTATGACCTACCACTACATATAGACACCTTCATTTATAGTGGCAAGACAACATGCTATGTGTAATTCCTTGTTCATTTTCGAAATGTGTTGCTCCATGATGAATATGAGTCCCATTTCACACAACATTTCTTTATTTTTTTAACATTCCTGTGAATATCGTTCTCTGTGACTATGGGGGAATTCATTTACTTTCAAATGAGTATCAGGAGAGGTCATAGACCGACAAGTATGGTTAACTTCTTTTTCTATTAAATTTTGTTGAAAAAGAGTCAAGACCTCTCTTACATGATTATATACACCGAGGAAATTATAACATAATGAAAGGTAATTTCAAAAAGATTTAAATTTGGGAGTTTCAAAATTTGGGGTAACAACGGGCTCTGAAGTGGGACAAGGTCTGAAGAGGATGCAGAGAATCCAAAATACCTCTGGTATGGGCCAGCGCTGAAATCCATTGGGCTACAATGTCAATAGGCGAGAAGACAGGGTATTGCTTTGCAAATGGGCGGAGGGGAACTGGGCAAAAGCCAAAATTGTCTAAATCTACAACACACCAAAACCGCCTAAATATGTACATGGTCATAAGACCCTACCTTAGAGCATGCGCAAAGCTGATCATGTGAAGCCATTGACAGACGGTGAGAAATAGGACCCGCTATGGAAAAAGGATGTATGCTGGTGAAGCGTTTGTAGGCTCAGAAATAGCGAGTAGGTCCAAGGAAGACTCAACATGTATAAAAAGCCCTTGTACATAATCTCACGACTGAAAGAACATTTCTCATCGTATACCTCTGTGGCCTTTTCAATACAACCAGCCATACCTTCATAATCTGTTTCAGACAAATGAAAACCATCCACTTGAAAGAAGTCAGATTGTATAACTTGGTTCAAACTAGCTTTTGCTTGACAAAAATCAGAGATGTCATCATTGCTATCAGCATTGTCAATCACAAAGTCATTGTCTCGTGAAGGAACCTTATCATTTTCTTCGTGAAGGAACCTTGTCATTTTCTTCAACCATCAATTCAACCAGCTTGTCTCCTTTGAGTACAAATTCAATGTCTGCATCTTCATCAGCTGAAAATCCTTTAACCATGGTTTGCAAGCAAGGCATAACAGTTTCACTTTCAAGAAAATAATCAACAGAAGAAGCCTTTAAGCACTGATTTGGAATGCTAATAACATGAGTATAACCATTCTCTATTTGTTTACAACAGCCTAAAATATCAGATTTAGTGTCCATATTATTTTCTCCTTTTTGTTTATGCATCATTGTATTAGATTTATCATTGTTTCAAAACTACTCTCAAGAACAAAGCTATCTGATTCGTCATTATCATGAGAAGATAAAGAGATCACATCAGCTGATTCAGAATTATATTATTCAAAAAGGGGATTGTTTCTAACCTTTGACTCTTCATAAAGATCTATTGGCAAGTATAACGCATTGAATCCGCTCCAACCATTTTTATTCTCAAGGCTTCCCAACTGTTTCTTCATTTTTATCACTGCTGTAACATTCTTTTCAGATGCAACATTAATCATGACTTCATTTGGATACACAAGAGAAGCATCAGAAATTGAAAATTCTTTTTGCAAATTGCAGGATAAATCAATTCTTGGGTGTATTGCTGATGATTGTGGTTTCTGAATATCACTTTCTATAACATGGGATCAAATTTTACAGGAACCACATCCTCTCCTTTTGCACAAACAAAGTCTTCACTGAGAATACATGCAAATTGAGAGTACAAAACATTCACATCTTTCACAGGATTAACCGAACTACTTCTACGTGCATGCATTTCTTCCTTCGGTAGTTTCTTCTCCTCAATCTTTTTATCAAGAGATTCAAATAATGACACATTCTTACCTCTTTTGATGTTGCCAGAGTTGCAAGTGAATGCATCTGTTCCAACTTCAGTAATATGGCCATTTTCGTCTTCAACTCCACACTGAAATTCATCATCTGAACCCTTCAAAAAACAGTCTGTAATAAAGACAACCTTGTGCTCATCCGATAATGCATCTTTTTCAGAAGAGATGGATGATGGTAAGATTTCCTCCACCTGCATGCATGTCATGAAAGGTTCTGGCTTCCTATCTTCAACTTGGTGCAAAGGTCTTTCTTGTTGCTGATTATTACCATTCCATGGTGTTGTCCTCAATTTTGTGAATGCAAAATTGAACAACCCTACTCAATTTTCAAGTAATTGGTGGGATTTTTCTTTGAGGATGTCGATGCTCCGAAAGAAGTTTATTTGAGGGAATCAGTCATCCTTTGATTCACCTCTGATTTTACTTCTTACAAGCATTTAGTTTTTCGTCTTTTTTATTTTTATTTTTCTTCATTTTGTGCTTTGTTTTTGGTTTTGTTTTTTTGGTAAGATTGTGGTCTTCACAGTTCCGCTCGTTTCGAGCTATCTTGGGGTTAATCGGGTTTGTCTAGCTTAAGTTATAGGCGTTTGAAGCGTCCTGCCAGTGGGTTTTTTCGGACAGATTGCACGTCTTTGAAAAATCTTTACAAAGTGGAGTTTTCCTTGTTAACTCCACGAAGTTGGAATTGATTTTATATGTAGAGTGGGTTTTAAATCCGATTTCAAAATTTCACGCCATTCTGAGAAGTTTTGCCTGTAGTTTTTAATGATGGTGGGCTTTTTGAACTCGTCTGGATATCACGTCATTTAAAAACGTGAGGTTGCATATAAAATAATACATTTTTCCTTCGATTAGTGGGCTTTCTAGTTATATTTGCATATACAAAAATGCATATATCATTTAAAAGTCTTACTATTTATCTCATAAGTGAGAGGGTGGGCTTTTGGAGAGAAATTACATTTATGTTTCAAATCACTCAGCATATGTGATTTGTTTGCTTGTGTAAAATCTTTTAAAAATTTTGTTTTCCTCTAAGTTAAGTTGATGGTGGCAAATTTTAGAACAAATTGCATATATTTTCTAAAAAGACATATTGTTAAGAAATGTAGATCTGAAGATAATGTATAAACTAATATGTAGTAGAATGCAATTGCCTTGGTGATTGATTGATTCTACAAAAATATATTTGTATTTATATATAGAATCTATAATGAATAGTTGTGACTATTCATTATAGAGAGATGTGGCTGTTGATACTAAATGAAGTGACTGTTCATTATACATATCATTTATTAATAACTAATATATATATATATATGAGTTCGTTATATGAGTTCGTTCCAATATATATTTATCAGAGAAATATATATATTAACAATTATTATTAATATTATATATATATACATATATATATAATATATGCATATTTAAACACGAAAGAACAATATGTTAAACACTCCCTCTTGAGAGAGAGGTTAATAGATTTGTAGAATTTTCATATCATGATATATGGCCCAATCCAAACATTCTTAAAATGTTAATCATGATAAGTTATCACACACGGTAACAATATAAATGTTAAGATGTCCGGACCTATCCGGA
>MU224969.1:438212-452196 GCA_018584345.1 Thuja plicata
ATCAACCTTATCTTAGAAATTTATTCAATCCTTGAGATGAGGTGAAGCCTTGGATGCTTGAGCTTGTCCTTAGAAACTTTCTCATCACCACTTGAACTTGCTTGTATTTGATGTCCTGACCTTGAAAAGGTGAGGTCTCTATGCACCTGGGGAAATCTTGCCTTGCCACCGTCTTGAAATCGAACTTGATCTCGATTGAATAGCCTTCCATCTCACTTGTAATCCTTGAATCATCCCCCTTTGCATCGATCCACAACTCCTCGCTTTGGTTGCCTTTCCTTCGTTCATCTAGAGTCCCCGAGCTTGGAACTTGGAGTCACCCCTTGCCATCACACTCAACCTACAATCCACATACCAACATCACTTAGAAAACATCTAACATCGAGAAAATCTCCCTCAAATCTGATCCATGTAATGAAATTTAACTTTCCAGAATTCTGGAAATGAAGAATTTCGATTAAATTTCCAGATTTTAAGCATTAAAACTCTGATTTTATGTCAAAAAAATGGATAATTCTATGTTATTTCTAGAAAATCAGTCATGGGACATAGCTAAAATGCTTGAATGAATGCTCTTCCATGATTAAATAGCCCAAAATCTGAAAGATAAAACCAGATACTTACCTCCAAAGCTGAGAAAAGATACTTCCAAATCAATGAATCTCAGAATTTTCAACAATCAACCAACTTTCAGAATTCTGGAAATGGCCTTGAGCTGGCAAATGGCTAGAAAATTTGGAAATTACTCCCTTAGAAATCGAAAAAAGTCAGATGTAGGACTGCTGCTGGGTGAATTCGCACTTTACTTTGTGTTTGAAATGAGGTTAAAGTTCCCTCTACTTGTATGTTTTTTCCAAATTGTCCAAGAGGGCCGACTTGCACCTCTCCCAATGCAAAGCATTTAATTCATTTCCTCCAAAAAGAAGGGACGACATGCATGAACATTTAATGTTTTTTATGCCAAGTTGCTGGCTGACCTGTGTTGAAGGAGGGAAAAGGAGTATATAGAGGGGGTGGAAATGTCCATGGGTTGTCCCAAGGGAAGAATTCCCTTGGGGGAAGTTATCTCCCCCTCAATCCTTAAGTAACATTTCGAATTTCTTCACACCTTCAGCAACACTTATAACTTCTTTCGCTCCTCATCACCTATTCAAAGTCTCAGCTGGGCGGAATTCTAAGATGGGATGGACATGATAGTCTCAGAATTTGTCAACACTTGCAAGGCTTTCAAAGTCTTTCAAAGTCCATCCTTCAAAGCAAACATAACATGCCCCTTCAATTCAACATCACCTAGCAATCAAGTGGGGATAAGTTTAAGTTTTAATACATGGCGGAATTTTAAGACATGATGGACATGATGTCCAAGGGGCTGGCGGAATCCGCCAGCACCTTGGACATGGTCACATGTCCATCAACCCTCACTTAGCTAGCTCACCGCTCCAACCTCCTCCTAACACCTTCAAACTTCTTCATAATTCCATCACTTAGCAAAAAGGCCTTGTTAGGGAGCCCGTAGGGCCTGGCGGGATTTCAAGGCATGATGGACAGGGTGTCCAAGGGGGTGGCGGAATCCGCCATCACCTTGGACAGGGCCATCATGATCACCACAAAACAGTCCACTTAAGTATTTCATCCTCCTTTGCAAATTCTTTGCTTTCCAATTCAACTTCCAACATATTAACTTTCGCAATCCATCAAACATTTCATTCAAACTTCAACTCCAAAATCAGTCCATGCTAGAGGGTGGCGGAAATCAGAGATACCATGGACAGGGTATGAAATCAGAACTCCAGATTTGCAGAACATTTCCAAGTTCTTGTCTCCTTAAGCAAACATGGCATCACAAACATTTCCAACATCAACCTAGCCACCAAATGGAAGGGAGTTTGATCTCTTGTAGCATGGCGGAAATCAGGGGGGGGATGGACAGGGTGTCCAAGGGGGTGGCAGAATCCGCCATCACCTTGGACATGGTGTATGTTGATCATCACAAAAACAGTCCACTTCACTTTGTTACCCCTCCAATATCCTTCTAACTTCCCCAAATCGTCTCCAAAAGCCTATAGCATCAACCTTGCACTCACATAGGAGAAAAGACAAGCTCCAAGACATGGCGGAATTTAGGGGTACCATGGACATGGTGTCCAAAGGGGTGGCGGAATCCGCCATCACCTTGGACATGGTCACATGTCCATGGACTCACAATCTCCTCCAACCCCTATACAACTACTTCAACTCCATCAAACATCTCCTAAACCTTAATATCATGGCAAATGCCCAAGTTTGAGGGCCTCTATGGCTGGGTGGGATTCCAAGGTGGGATGGACAGGGTGTCCAAGGGGGTGGCGGAATTCGCCATCACCTTGGACATGTCCATCAACACAAAACATCTAACTCACCTTTCATTGCCAAGCTTTTGTTCCAATCCAACTTTGAACACATCCACTTCATTCCATTGATTTACTTCTATGTTTCTTTAACTCCAAGTTGGGGGAAAGACTAGTTATCAGGGTGTTGGCAGAAAACAGAGAGAGGATGGACATGCCATGCCAATCTCAGTCCAGCACCAACATTGATTCAACAAACGTTTCCTTAAAACATTGCAAAGTTGGACTCCACCAATTCATTTCAAACACCCTCACCACCTAATCTAACTTGCCACTAGGTCTCATGACTCATCCCCTTAGCCAAGGAGGAAAGGACGAAGGGAAGGATGCTGGTCCAAAGCAGCATGGCGGAAATGTCCAAGGGTATGGACATTTCCGCCCCAAGGGCAAAAAACACTTAACAAACAATTTTCTTCCAAATTCCCCTTGGGATGCCTTTGAGCGTCCACAAATTGATCAACTTCACTTTTAAATCCTTCAAGCTCAACTCCAAAATCAAAAAATCAGGGGGTCCCCAAGAATTGGGGCGATGTGTGAAAGACCTCACAACAATAGGTAGCTAAACTTGTTTCTTTATTTCTTTAAAAAAAATGAAAAAAACTTGAAAACTTTCTTCCCATAGTTGAATTTTTTTAAAAGACTCAAGAATGGGATCAAATGCTTACCTTAGACGCTTAGATCTCCTTTGTGGAAGCTATCTGGCACCCAAAAAACGATCCTCTTCGCAAATAATCACCTGCTCTTCAAAATGCCAAAATTGAGACCAAATGAGAATAGAGCAAAGCAACAAACAAAATGAGATGAAAAATCAATGATTGGCCTCTATTAAGGCCGTTTTAGGGTTTAGAGGAAAAAATATTAAAAAAAGGTATTTGGCACATGTTTTAAGTTACTTTATTTTTGTTTTAATGTCAAAATTGATGCAGTGCATTTTTTTGGGCCCGGATGCTCCCTGAATGCGCCCAGGAAGCACATCCCAAGGAGCATCAACATCCACATTTGCCTCCCTGCACACCCGAATCCGCATCTTGGCCTGCCTGGAGACAATCCAGTAACACAACTTTTAACCAGAAAGCAGGAAAGGTAAACTAACACCTGAGCATAGACATGTTGCAGATGCGAATAATAGACTTATGAATAGAGAGAAAATAAGAAAATGACACAAAGTTCACTTCCTTTATACCCACAACAAATGATCAGGAAAATAACAACTTTTTCAGATAGTGTGAATATCTAGAACTGAAAGTTTATGAGATAATCACACCACAACCAAATGTAACAAACATACTTATCCAAGAACTGATTGCAATTGACACAGGAAAAATAACAATCGTAAAGAAAAATAAATGAAAGCAAAGTTTCTGAAGTTCCATTTATTTCTTGGACAAAATCAGAGAGTTCAAAGACTCTTTATTTCCATACAAAAGATCATGTTTCCCTCCAGAAAATTACATTGATATCTCCCCCTTTACAATATTAAGATCAGAAGGTTTTTCCTCTTTCTGAGCATAGGCACTAGAATTCGGAATTAGGCTCTCCCTTTAGTTTTGCAATTACATCCCTTTTAAGGAATTACCCCCTACCACCTGGCTTTTCAACTTTGTAACCCATTCTTTGAAATATAATTGTTTCTTTAAATTCTTCGAGGGGATGAAATATGCAACCTCTTCCCCTTCCCCTAGATCTAATGATTTTATTCATCAAGATAAACTAGACATTATTAAGGACACCAAATGAATCAGAATTATCATCGGAAGATAGGGTCTGATCGCCACTTGTCCCCACACGTGATACATCTTGATTTTTCGTACACTTTTATCAACATAGTACCACCAAATGAATGCCCACACTATGCAAGAAAGGCATCCTCAAGATAATTACCCGATAATGGATCTGATAAAAATATCCGAGGTGATGGTTCCTGATTTTGAGTTTTGGTTTTCCAAAGTACTATTTGAACCAGTGCTTATCCCAGTCTCCTCATCCATCAAATCATCCACAAATTGGCTCACTGATTGTACCATAGCTTTGAGGAATAACATGACCTACATCTGATATCAGAGAGCAATTCAATATAACATTGTTTTGTGGCTTAAGCCTAAGAGTCAATGATGTCCTTCCAACCATTACAGAGCTTGGAAGAAAATTAGGAACTACTCTATATGAAGCAACATGACGGAGACCTGGAGGCCAGATGATGCAGGAGCATCTTAGGTTCATTGCAATCTTGCATCAACCAAAAACATTTGAGTTTTTCTGTTCCTAGTCACCGGTTTCAGTGTTTTCTGTCGCGATCGAGTTCTACAGATCCTTGGCGGTTGCGGTCGTAGATTCATGTTCTAGAGATCATTAGGAAGCTTTTCCTACGATCGCAGCTCGTTTGGAGTATCGCACCTTAAGTCATGCTGGATTCTTTGGCTGTGTTTAGAATATGTTCTTCATGTTCTTGCACTGGTCAGTGTCTGGATCCTTGGTTGGATTTCCTTGATCGACGGTGTTGATGGCTCATTTTCCTATGTAGCTACGTGTTTGGCCGACTTGTTTGTATGATCGCTCCTTGTCATTTATTCGTTGGTTAAAGATCTTTGATCGGAGGGCGACTGGGAGTTAGTTTGTAACACGTTTTGTTTCTCTTGGGAAATGTAATCTTGATGCCGACCTATTAGGTCGTGGTCGTGTATTTAGGTTGGATCTTGGTCCTTGTTTTGGGGATGGAAGCTAGAGATCGAGGGCAGTAAGCTAGGGTTTGAATAAGACTGTTACAGTCATAGGTCAGGAAGGATAACTATGATTCTTTGTAATAAGTCCTTGGCATTGGAGCTAGGCACGTTAACTGCTATTGCAGAGCTTTGTAATTGTTTTTACCTGTTAATGAAAAGGTTGCATCTGTGTTCCATACTCTAGATCTGTGTATTTGCTTCTTGAAATCTTTGAGTTTCTGCTGTGTGACTCTTGCTGCAAGGTTGGACTGTTCATTTTCTTGGACCCTCTTTCCTTGGCTACATCACCAGAGCTGTTAGAAACTACGAGTGTCAATAATCCTTTCTCGTTCTCAATATTTGGCTTTGAGCCTCCAAGCATACCTTTCCCATTATGTACAGAATGAGGTGTATATGTGGCAACCTAAGCAAATGCTGCAACTTCATTTGCAGGCAGAGGCAAGTTGTCAGGCAGTACATTGAACACACTACACTCTTAATTGAGTCTTCTTCCTTTTTTCTTTAAATTCATGACCACGAACAAGAATATATGAGTTTCCAAAGAAGCTCAACTCTATGCAGATTGTTTACAAGCACAACTATCATCCTCTCCATAGTATAGATCATTGTTGACACGCATGACTAGGATGCTACATAGATCAACGTTTTCTTCTGATGACATCATAATAATCTTCATGGTGTATGACTTATATCGGATCGTGTCTGTATGGTTTCAAAATTCTTTGCGAATGCTGACAATGTGAAGATATTAGCTTCAAAAACGCTAAGCCAATAAGAGATTCACTCAATTAACTTATGTGGTGGTTGCCAAAACCAATTCCGCCTGAGTATATTGCTCATTGTTGGTGATTTAAATGGCTTCTTACTGGTATGTTGAGGCAAAGAAAAGTTGAAGAACCATTCAGGAAACTATGTTGGTCTCCGATGCCTGGGTATGCCAACATCCTTGTCTTTCATTGATCTTCTTAAAAGTTGATTGTGTCGTGATTTTTGGATTATTCCGAACCAAACAAGAACATTAATTCCTTTAAAGCGTTTACTTCCTTTTTGGTGGGTTTGGGAATCATACATACTTCCTGACCATACATGATCTCGGTGAATTGGGATAGTATATGAACTCTCATACTTTGCTTGTATTGAGTTCATGAGTTCGAGGAGGGGCCTGACCCCCGGACTACAATCTGGATCCAAAATTTTTAGAAACTATTCCGTAGGGAGCTGGTCGGATCCGATAAAGGTTCAGTGAACTATTGAAGAATGAGCAAAGGCTCGAATTGACTTTTCAATGTTGATCATAGTCATCACCATACTCATGACAACTGTAGCCTGAATTGTATAACTGAAACCTTGAAGGTAAATAATTGTTGACACTTCATCATCGATTTGGCTGAGTAGTTGTAATCCTTGATTTGAACTGTCCTTGCATATGTCTGATAAGGTCATCATTCTTTTGCAATCTTGGTTCGATATCGTATGTTGGTTTGGTTCATGAATCCATATCATTGTTTCATATCACTTGTGCTATGACTGTGTAATATTAGTCATTGGATCTTTCTTCAAATGGCTTTGATATGCGGAATATGACCTCTTTTGACCAACTTGGAAACATGTCGCTCTATGCCACTGTACTTGCTAGAACATACAATATTCAATAATTCATAACCATATTTCTTGCTCGTTGTTACATTACTTTTCAGTGCTACCATTGTCTTACATAATGAAAACCTGCCCTTTTATTACAATTATGACCTTCTACTAACATATAAACATCTTCATTTATAGTGGCAAGACAACATGCTATGTGCAATTCCTTGTTCATTTTTACAATGTGTTGCTCCATGATAAATATGAGGCCCATTTCACACGACTTTTCATTCTTTTTTTAACATTCCTGTGAATATCTTTCTTTGTGAAATATGGGGGAATTCGTTTACTTTCAAATGAGTATCAGGAGAGGTCACATGCCAACAAGTATGGTTAACTCCTTTTTCTATTAAATTTTGTTGAAAAGGACCTCTCTTATAGGATTATATACACTCAAGAAATTAAAATAAAATGAAAGTTGATGTTCGAGGTTGACGATCTAGATTTCAATCCAAGTTCAAGTTATCAAAGTGGAATCCAAAGAACAAATTGCAAAGGAAAGATGAACAAGTTTACAAGTAAAGAAAAATCATCTCAAACTTGAATTTCCTTTTGGAATCCAAGTTCAATTGAAAGATCCAACGTTATTAAACACATCATCACTTCAAAGGATCAAAGCCAAGGCAACAAGATTTTGAGTACAAGCAAGTTCAATCCATTTCAATGAGAAGATTTCCAAGAGGATGGAGAAGATTCATGAAGATGAAGCAATCTGGGAATACGAGTCACCACAATCAATCTAAGGCTTAATAATGTCGAGTATCAAGAGATATTTCTTTATCTCGAAGGAATTGATCAAGTCTACAAGATAAGCATGCTGAGGTGATGCCCATTCATCTTCAACCAATCAAAAGACTCCATTTCCATGTGTCCAAGATCATCCAATCAAATCATTCCAATTGTACATGTGGATTCCACTTAATGCTTCTACCTAACCAATTTTCTCATTGGTATTTGAAAGCAAGGTAATTTTCTCATTGGCCCACAAGGTGGTGTTTCATTGTAATTGGTCAACATTTAATGCTTGTAGCTGGTAGTTACATTAGGGTTGGGTTGGCATAATCTTGATCCTTGATCTCGAATCAATCCTAGCCATCCATTATACTTGGAGCAACTATATAAGCTTTGCTCAAATCATTTGTAAAAAGAGTTTTGCAGAGATTGTTGCTAATGTACTTCCAAGATTATTCCTTCATTGTTGTTATCATGGTGAATGTTTGTGAAGTTTTGGAGTGTTGCATGGTTTCTACGTTTCCTCAGATTAGGATTTTCACTTATGTTAAATAGAAGTAGAAGTAGATGAATGGAAGATATTGTTTTTGGTGAATTATGGTGAAACTATGTTCATACCTTTTGGTACTTGCTAATTGCAAGTAGTAGTGTAAGGTTGGTATGAACTTATTGCAAGCATTTAACTTCAATTGGAGATTTTCATTTGGATTGCGCCATCATTGGATATTTGAATAAGTGTGACAATATGAAAATCATCCACACATCCTTAGAAGATTGCACCCTCCTTTGCGTAGTTGATTTGGCGAAGCAAGGACTGGTTTAGTCTCACGGTTCACCTCACCGTCAATAATGTCTTGCATTGTTAGAGTTAGATTAGAGTCCTAACCCTTTATCTGTTTGCAATTTGTTTCATTAGAAATCATTGAAGAGTCTACAATGTTAGATCATTCACATTTGCAAAGTTGATATCCGTTGAATGGATAGTGTAAGTCCCTTTATTATAACCAGCATATCACATCAACATAATTGAGTTAAGTCTACAATTAGAAGGAACCTTGGGGTTGTCTTAGTTGATCACACAATCATATACATTGTTTGGCTTCTAAGTTTCCTTGTTCAAGAGAGGATTTGATATTTGGTGTTTCATCTGGGTATACTAATTGTTTCATCCTACATGTTGAAGTGGTCACAAAACTCGCATCAACAGGTTGCATATAAGTTATATTTTAAATAAGAATATGATATTATTATAACAACATATGATCTTTTTGTTCAACTACTAGGGGTTTCATGATTAAGTTTTGGTTGAATCTCTAAAAAATTATTTTAAGGACATTGATCACTAGACATGTTGATGTGGTGAGTTGTGTGTTGAGTTACATCTCCAAACCTAAGTTGTAGATAAAAAATCATTTTACATCTCTAAAAAATGAAGGTTCTACAAAATTTCATGTAGCCAATACATGCTCGCAAAGTTAGCCCACATTTCCCCTAGTTAGAAAATGACTTTTTAATTAGAAGAAAAGGTGGTGATGATTTTGGATAAGATAAAATCAATTTACTTAATTAAATATAGTGATTTATTTAATTAAGTAATATCAAGACATTAGTCCAATTAATTAAAAAATTGATTCAATTAATTAACCAATGTTACAATAAACTAATTAAATATTTAGTCGGTGATACCAAAAAGAGCCTAATTAATTAAGTAATCTATTTAATTTATCAGAGCAGGAGAGATGGAGATTAGCTAACATGTAAAGGTGAATATTAGATGTTTACAGTAGCAACATAAAGTTGTTAACTTATAAGATTTACCTTAATTGTGATTCATAACAATTAGCCCTATTGGATAGCTCACCATCACAATAATCTTTCTGACATTAGGTACAAGAAATTGCTCTCCAATCATATAGTAATCTTTTGATTTTGCAATTTCAAATAAAAGTTTTTCCCTTATATGGTCAAACATGGTCATGATGGGTGAAATAAAATTAACAAATATTAGATAAGGATTATAGTTGATGCATGAGCATCCTGAGCGAATTGGTGAGAGCCATTAACCAAAAATATTTTTCCTTTAGCTTGTTTTAGTTTTGGTGTGTTTGGCGTCTCTCTGTTCGTTGAGCTACGATAAGCAAGTTAATTTTGAGTCTCAATTCTGTAGTGACCAGTCTTTACGTGAATTGTTTACATAATGCCTCAAAGAGATGTCATCCAATAAAATGATTGCAGCCTATGTGCAGATGAATTTGAGTAACTTCCAATCAAGTGCTATGGGTCGACATTATACCAAAATTTCACAACCTTTGCCAACATGGAGAGGAAGACAATTACAAGAACAATGCAAGGTAGTTTGTAGTGGCATCCAGCTAGGAATTTAAACGTTACCAAAATGGTAATCTAGAGGGGAGGCTGTGAAGAATATGGAGAACAGAAGTAAAAGGGGAAAAAGGCAACAACACCTCTGGTCTTTTTCTTCTTAAAACCATTTTTGCACAACATCAGAGGGAAGGAAGTGGGTGCACAGAAGGAATAGAAGAAGGGATAAGGTAGGGATAAGGGAGGTGTTGATGTGAGTTTTATGCCACTACAACAAGTAGGATGAAAACACTTAGTATTCCAAGACGAAACACAAAATATCAAATCCTCTCTTGAATAAGGAAGCTCATATATGCTAAACAATGTATATAGATTGTGTGATCAAATGAGAAAACCCCAAGGTTCCTTCTTGATGTGGACTTTCACTCAGTTTTAATGATGTGAAATGCTGGGTATCACAAAGGGACTTACGCTATTCAATCAATGGATATCAACTACTTCAAGTTACTTCCAACCAAACAAACTGCAAAGGGATAAGGGTTTAGAAAGCTATTCTATTTCTAATAATGTAAGACAATGTTGATGATGGGGTCAACCTCTAACTAGTCTTTGCTTCGTCGTGTCAACTAGGCATAGGAGGGTGCTATCTTCTAAGAATGCAGGAATGGTTTTCACATTGTTAATACTCATTCAAATACCCTATGAAGGAACAATCTAAATGAACATTTCCAATAAAAGTTAAACACTTGTAATTTAAGCCCAAACTAACCTTGCATTGTTACTTACAATCAACAAGTATCAAAAAGTATGGACACTAGCTCTAACATCAATCACCATTCAACAATATCTCCCATTCATCTATTTCTACTTCTACTTAACATGAAATGAAATCCTAATCTAAGTGAGGAAATGAAGAAACCATGCAATACTCCAAAGGAACACAAGTAATCCACCACGAAGACCAACAACGAATCATCAATTACTTTGATAGTGTTACGGCAACAATTTCAACAAGTCTCTCTCTTTTCAAATGATAGGAGTGGGGTTTATATAGGAGCCCCAATTACAATGAATGACCAGGATTGATTTAAAATCAATAGCCTAGATTAACTCATAACAAACCCTAATTAGAGCAACCATAAACAACTAATGACAACAAGACACCAACATATGGGCCAATGAGAAAATTACATTCCATATCCCCTTGAGGATGAACCAATGAGAAAATAATATGTTCCACATGTCTACTTGTGAGTGATCCTGATTGGATGATCTTGGATATGTCAACTTGGAGCTCTCTGATTGGTTGAATGATGACTGGACGCCACCTCAACTTGTTCATCTTTGATCCTTGTTTCAATTTTGTTTCTTCATCCTCTTTCTTTAGGAAATTCTCTTAGTGAACTTGCCCTTGAAATTGCTCTTTATATCTCAATTTTCTTGAAGTGACGGGTTTCCCTCTATTGATCATGGACTTGTAAATCTTCATGTCCTTGAACCCTTGATGATGGCTATCTTTCTCATAAATAGACCTTTCTTCCTTGCATAATTTGATCATCCCCTCATTGTGAGGTTTTCTTCTCCCACTGTTTGGGACATCCTTGATACCTTTATCCGCTACCCCCTTAGTTTGGAATCCTCTAGCCTTGATCGTTCATAGGGACAATTTGGAGTCCTAAACAAATTGTCCTTGAACTGAATGATGTTTGATTCCTATGGAAAATTGATTTGAATAGGGACAAGTTGATCTCCATATAAGATAGTCCTTATTCTTCAAACATTTGATCAAGTGAAAAGATGAGTTGCATAGGGACACATGAATGTCCTTGAATTTGAACTTGTATTTTTCCATGGACTCCTTGTTTTTTAAAATCTGGACTTATCCACGTCCTTGCTTGATGAAGGCTTGATCTTGAATCCTCTAAGTCTCCTTCTTGAATGTATCAAGCTCCTTTTGCCTTTTTGGGGAATTATCCATGTAATTGCATTGTTGAATCCTTCTTCTCTCCTCATCCGCTTCCCTGCATTATCTCGAAGTTTTGTCCTCCTTTGAAGTTGACCGCTTTAGGTTATTCTTCCTTCATTGCTATCCTTGGCCTTGAGATTGAACTTGTCTCACCTTCTTTTGTTCACTTCCTTGCAACTATCTCCCTGCCTTTGATCTGGACATGATTCCTGGTACAAAGTTCGAAGTTAGCATCTTGTAATGAATTAAATAAAGGGACTGATTTCAGACTTCCCTAACCTTTAATTTAATCTTTAGACTTAATTCCAAGACTTGGGAAATTTATAGCTATTGGCTACAAATGGAACTTGGAATTAAGGACACTGCAATAATGAACAAATTAACCCCCAATTTCCTTAAACTTATAAAGAAAATCAGAATCTTTGAAGCCGTAAAGTTTAACAAAATTCTGAAGACAAAGTCTGAAATCTAAGTCTGAGGACTTAGTCTGCAGACTAAGTCCGCAACTAGGTAAATCAGACTGCAAGATCTTACAAACCATACCTTTAGATGACCAAAAATCAACTTTAAAATGGAAACATCAGACTTTGTCATAAAAGTATAAACTCTGAATTTCTGAGGATTGCATATAATAAGTCTGAAAACATCCCTAGATCAGTCCTGACATCATGTTAAATGCATTTCAATTCATGATCAAAGGTTCCAATATGAGTTATAAATCAGATTATAGGCGAAACATGAGAAATAAATCACATTTTACCACCACGAGAAATTCTGATTTCTGAGGACAAATTCTGAAACATACCTTTCTTGAATGATTTTGCCCTCAAAAACATTGATTTGATGCAAGATTAATTCCCCAACACTCGGCAATAAATTCTGGATTGATTGGGCAGGCTAGGAATTTTTTATTATTTTTGCAAAAATCGCCCCTTCTAGGAAATTTTCAGACATAGTCTGAAAACTAATGCACTTTCAGCTCTCTTGGATGCTCCAGCTTGGCCTTGAAATTCAGATTTTTGCCTTCTAATGAACCTGCAATCAATCTTGGGTTGATTTGATGGATGGAAAAAAAATCTAATAATTTTTTTTTGCAAAGTCAACCCTTATAGATAAATTTTCAGATTTTAATCTACAGACTTCATACCTACCACCCCTTGGATATGCTTGGATTGCTTCTAGCATGCAGCGATTTAGGTTGGAGTTGGTCCCTTATACTATTGTTGCCACCATTTGCCTTTTCTGATATTTCTAATAAAATTGCAGCCCTTGGTATTTTTCAGATTTTCAGTCATCAAACCCCCTTTTGCATCAATGCTCATGCTCCTTTGATTGTGTTTGGGTTGCCTCTCTTGTTGACAGTGATTTTCATGGATAACTTTTGAAGTTTCAGACTTCCTTTCCTCTTGTCAACCGACTTCAAGATGGCTGTAGCTTACTTCAGACTTGGCCACTTTCTTTTCCACTTGGATTCTTGCCTTGACTCCCAATCTTAAGTTGATTTCCACATTATATTTGTTGCTGTTGGAGTTCTTTTAAAGGAGTTTTGGGTTGAACTCTCCCACACACAACCAATCTGCGATTAAAAAATACCACCTTGAAACTTGTGTATGAGGTAATTTATTTAATTCCCTTTTATAATTTTATTTAATTTCATTTTATTTCACCAAGGGGAAAATCGACCAGCTTAGGGACTCTATAATCCTTCAAATTTGCCTTGTTCCCATTTGTTGATGTCAGTTTTGTACCACTACATAACATATAGGAATTGAATACTTGATACAGGATATCAAACACTCAACCCTCTCTTGAAAAGTAAATACTCATGAAGAACATGAGAAAACTCCAAGGTTCCTTACACCTGTGGATACTAACTCAGTTATATTAATGTGATTTGCTGGTTAATCACGTAGGCGGGCTTACGTTGTTCATTCAAAGATAATTTGGTGGTACTTCGCTTGCTTGACTTGTTCTTTTCTCCTTGATCACTTTCACTTTCAACTACTCCTACCACTAACTGCTTACTGCTCTACTAATATTCTTACGAATGAAGAAATTAGCAAATGGACAGGGATCCAACCAAATTAAAGCTTGCCTGCGGCGCTACCTCTATTGGTGCAATGATTCAAAGGGATACTCTTAGAATTTTCACACTAACACCTATCTTCCAACCCAACTTGAAGTACAAGTGGAAAGATGAAATGCAAGTAGAA